>JABFAK010001028.1:0-11137 GCA_013266265.1 Fusarium sp. NRRL 66182 | reverse complement strand
TGGTTGATCTATAGTAATATGCATGTGTTTTAGTTCAGGTTACGGTATCATGAGAAGGGTTTTTATTTTTATTTTTCGCAAATCCTGGCTGTTGGGTTGGGATCTGGGCCCACAGGACTGGGGTTGCTGGGTAGGTTAGCCATTGATGGGGCGGCCAAGAAGTTGGAAGCTTTATGAATGATGTTGTCTTGTTCTAGTCTTGGTCTGTTTATTGAATGAGGATCAAAGTGTATGGATGAATAGCTGTTGATGGACGAGAATGCGCTGGCCAGCACGTAAAATCATGATAATTAGTAGCGAGTGCTATCTTGGTAGAGAGGTTGATAGAATAAATAGTATAATAATGAACAAACACCGATGATGGAGCTTGGATACACAAGCCAAGTGTTGAGAGAGAAAGCGGTCTGGCATGACTCGGCAGTGAGATGACAATACCTGATACTCAGGAACATTATCATCAAGTTGCGTTGTAATGGTTCGACGTCGTGATAGATGGAGATGGGTCAGAGGTCGGAATAGAGATCGATGGCTTTAGCTTGAGGTGAGAAAAAAAAAAGAAATACTCAACGCTGGGTACTTTTAGTACCACGTTCTAGAAGGACCCTGATTATCATGTCCATACATAGTAGTAGTAGTCTATAGTTTAGTAGTTATTACACACACATGTTGAAGAAGGTATGTACCAGACCGTTGGAGAAGATGACGTATGTAGGTCGTTTCGGCCCAGCAACCCCGCACCCCGCCCTATTAATACCAGCCAATGAGAAAAAAGTACAACAGTCTCTAGCCACACTCGGGAGCGAGGCGCTGTCTCAGCTCCGCCTCAGAATGCCGCGTAACACGTCGACGAGGAATTGAATTGAATTCAAGCCAAGGCTTACTTACATAGTACGAGGAGAAAAAGTCAAGTCAACTCTTTCTTTTTCTCTTTCTCCCACTTCAGCCATACTTGTCAGCCAGAATTTGATCTGCTTCTTGTTTCTTGCTTCGTTGGTTGATGTAGCGGTCCGAGTCCAAGTAAACAACAACCTGCATATAAGTCACCTCTCTCAACCACTACACACCCAGACAAAGGTCGACAGATCAGCTATACAGAGACAACATGGCACCGGCTCCGTCACAGGCAGATCCCTACAGCTTCGCCGTGGCTCATCTCACGAGACGCGATCTCCAGAATCCAACGCACACGCAGCAAGTAACGTTGGGCATCATCGCCGTCTATGTCGTTGTCATTGCTATTCTGTGGAACGTTCCGTATGTCCGCATGGTTCTCTGGCCCTTCAAGGTATGTTATCGCCATGCCACATAACTATGCCATGCCCTCATAGACGCCAACACTCTATAGATGCTGGTCATCGCGTTTCACGAGTTTGGCCACGCCATCACGGCTGTTCTCACCGGAGGTCGCGTCAAGTCCATCAGCCTTGACCCGCACGAGGGCGGCGTCACGCACATGATCGGCGGCAAGAGTGCCATCACTCTGCCTGCTGGCTATCTAGGATCCTCCATCATCGGCGCGCTTCTGACCTTTTGCGGCTTCAACATCGTCGCCAGCAAGATAGCCAGCATCGTCCTCGCCGTTTGCTTCCTCCTCACTCTGTGGTGGGGAAAGCGTGATTGGCTCACCATCTTGACTATCCTTCTCGCTGTCGGACTCCTCATCGCTTGTTGGTTCATCTCTCACGCCCAGGCCCTGCGATTTGTCGTCCTCTTCATCGGCGTCATGTCTTCGCTCTACAGCGTGTGGGATATCTGCGACGATCTGATCCTGCGCAAAGTCAATTCCTCCGACGCCAGCGTCTTTGCAAAGCGATACGGTGGCTCTTCGCAGTGTTGGGGTGTCATCTGGTCCATCATTTCAGTCCTGTTCATGGCTGCCGGTATCGTCGCAGGTCTGGCCGCCTTTTCACAGTCGTTTGAGCAGCAGGAGAAAGATTCCCAGAAATTCATTCCTACCTAGACTGTTGTCTTGTCTGCCCAAGGATGTCCTGGGAGGACACGAGGGTTGCTGGTAACGCCTCGTCATGATAATGAAAGCGGGTTGGGAATGGTCAAGTGGTAATGTAAGGAGGAAGAGTGCGTGCTGCAGGTCGCTGTAGTCCAGCAGCGAGTTTGTGTTTGATACCCTTGAAGACGAAATCTTCTTTGCTAGTCGGATAATGCGGAATACTGTTTCATCACAACATCTACGTATGTCTCCCTACCCTGTGAATCCCAAGCGTTATCATCTACCCCTATTCGGACTCATTCGGTCCTTTCACAAACACGCTAGGTCTGACGAATGTCTTGTGATACCATCGTGATCACGTCAAAGCAATCACTTGGCCTCATGAGACATGACTGACGACGACCATGATGAACTAGCATTCGACTTTGCTTAGACTCTTAGTCATGGTTTCTCAGACATATAAGATACAGGGACAGTGAAGCATTTGAAAACTCTCTTTCTCTTTTCCCCAGATTTCTTACGCTGATATCAAGTTGAACCTATTTCACTAGTAACCAACCAACAGAACCACTCACGTTAACCGATCATTCGACAACATGGCTGGAAGTAGTCTGGCCTGTTCCATGACCAGGATTGGTCGTCCAACCAGCCAAGAAGATTTCTCTCATGAGCCTCCAACCGTAAGCCTCTCAGGGGAGCACTACTTCTTCAGTGGTCCCGTCAGAAGCTATGGGTGAACGAACAATAGACCCCCCTTACACGGAGCTCGCCGTTGCTGACTTATGAAAGGCGAGTTCACCGGGAGATTTCCGACAACGTAAACCTCGACTTTGATCATACCCACGGGGACATCAGCTCCGAGTACATTATTCTCGGCCCCAACCTACGCTTCTTTCGATGCAGCCGTACCTGGCAGGGGGACGTTGCTGCTACAAGTAAGTGTCTATATGTGCTTCTCCTTGTTTGTATAGTGTTGACCATGGATATCTAGACAGCAGCGATTTTGAAGACTACGAGGAAATCTCAGACTTGTTTACCGAGCACGATGTCGAGCGCCCACCCTTCCTGTACCTCGGCCCCAACAAGTTCTTCTACACCCGTGTCGAGGACGGATCCGAGATGTGGAAACTGTCCTCTGAAATCACCCGCAACGGCTTGGAGGTGACTTCTGTCGCGGTTCGCTCTGCTGCTGAGAGCCTCTGGCTTGGCGTTGGCGGCGCATGGGTTGCGCAGTACCGGGACAGCCGCTTCAGGTTCGACCTCAAGGGTCACTATGCAGGCTTGAAGAAGGCTCTGCAGAGGAAGCAGGAGGAAGAAGTCACCATCAATGCCCTGGCGTTGAATGTGACCGATGGCAACTCGTTTGCCTGTGTCTTTAATGATGGCCATGTCGCGTACGAGGCTGGGGTGGCCGGGTTTGATGGAGACGAGTTTGAGCATTGGTGTGCGCAAAACTTCAACTTCACTCAGAGATTGAGTTTCGAATAGTTTATTCGTGTTTTGGGCCTGTTGCGATGCATTCGGAGGCACAGGACTCGGGTCTAGATCAGGGATGGAGTATCTGGTTAGCTGATCTCATTCATATAAGAGCAACCAAAGGTGACAAAGGTAGCTGATGCACCTTGTATTGAGTTCATGAACGGCATCGGTCCGTGGGATGGGAACATTGTGCTCATATCAGATTGTCTTGACTGGTAAATTGAACAAGCTCGATGTTGCTACCGGATCATACAGCATTGCGCTGAAGGACGAGACCATGACAATCCCAGCCGACGCTCCTTTTCCAGTTGGCAACAATGGCCTCAAGGTCCATCGCACACACCAGAGTAGACCTACATCTATCTATTACACAGCCACGACCACGACCACAGCCCGCTACTCTGTACACCGTATACCCGTCACACAGCAACTACAAGCCGCAGGTCCTGTTGAGACGCTCGCTTCGGTGCTTTTCGCGTATGATGATTGCCGCGGCCCGCGATGGAGCTGTTCACGTGTGCACCGAGGCCACAAACGCCGTGACACGGGTCCTAGCCGCCGACGGAGATGCTGTGATGGTGGCAGGTGAGAAAAATCCCATGATGGTTGTAGGATCGACGGCCAAGGACGAGCTATATGTTGTGACTGAGGGGGTTAATGCAGTGCCCGTAGCTGGGCAGACACAGCTGGCAACGTTGTGCAAGTTGGGCTGGATGAAGGCGGTGGGTATGATATTTTCAAGTAGAAAACAAGTTCCAAGAGGCGAGTATCCAAACTTGCGTCTCCCGTCATGATTCTCGCTTCCGAGAGTAGAGTCCTTCAAGCGAGACAATCTATAGTAGTCCCATGCCTATCAGCAACATGCCCCAACGCCAGGTTCTCCCATTCATAAATCGCCATGCTGTACCTTTTCTTGCGTCTCGGAAGACTTGGATGTCGGTGAGTGCCTCTACCATCGCCCGCGTCGCCCACGACCTCCAAAGCCACCGCGGCCCCCTCCTCCGGACATGCTCTGATCGTATCCAAAGCCGCCTTGGTTGCCGCCAAAACCACCGCCAAAATTACCTCCTTGGCCGCCTTGTCCACCTTGTCCACCTTGTCCACCAGCTCCTCCAGCATTCTGCATGCCGGCAAACATGGCGCTCATCTGACTGGGGTCCATTTGGCTTGGGTCCATGCCCGAGGCCATCATCTGCTGCATCATCTGCTGCATCTCAGGAGGCATACCGTCCATACCTCCAGACATTCCTCCTTGCTGAGCACCCGAGTTGCCACCACCTGGCATGCCCATGCCGCCCATCATCATCATGCTGTTGAAATCTTCCATCATCTTCTTATTATTCTGGGCGAAGACGTCGGCTCCAAACTCGCCCCGGACCGTCTCCTGCTTGGAGGCGTAAAGCGCCCACGTGAACTCGTCGAAGCCGTAGTTGAAGTAATCGCTAATGTCTGTACCGGGTTTGCGCCACGGCTTGTCACTGTCTGGGAGGTCTGGAGGGGGTCATGTTAGTCGCTGGACACAGTGGATCAAGGGAAGCCACTGACCTTCATCAATGTTGACTTGAGTGATGGGTTTTCCTGTCCCAGGGTGGATTGGATTGACATTGATGTCGATGGTCGATTTAGAGGCAGCGGCTGAGGTCTTATCGGCGCTGGGCGCAGCGACATTGACGGAACTGGGTTGTCGCGACTCGGATTCCTTCTTGACAGGCGCTGGTTGTGCTAGCATATCATTTGAGGCTGTCCGTTGTGGGATATTTCGAATGTCGCTGTACTTGGATTGCCTATGATAGAGTAAACTGCTTAGCAAATCTGTCTAGGCACCCGGCGCATTTAGGGAGATTGCGTACTGTGGAGGAGCTGCTTTGGTACCATCTTTGCGCTCGGTGATGATGTCAATGTCCTTGAGCGTGAATTAGCTGATGAGTTTGGAACATGACGCGTTGAGCGTACAGAGTCATCGTCGTCGTCATCCTCGTCCATGGCTGCGCCCTCATCTTCTTCTTCGCCTTCCTCGAGATCGTCTGCTTTAGGTTTGTCTTGTAGAGTTGCGCTTTCGGGCCTGGGCTCGTCGGGCACGTAAAGATCATCATCCTCGTCGATATCCATGTTGGCGATTCTGTAAAGCGAGTTGTATGGTAGCTTAATGGAATGTGAAGTAGTGAATTATGGAAGCTGAGGATAAGTACAAAGACGTCAAGCTCAAGCTCAAGCTCTCGCGGTGTTGTTACAGCAGCTGTTCGGCGCCGACATTTCTCCGGGATCTGATTTACCATCGCTTTCGGCTCTCACCTCTCACCTCTCACCGGGACTCACCGATGGCCAAGCTGGTCTAAGCACAGGCAGGCTCAGGCTCAAGCTTGTAGACTTTTTGGCGTCCAATGTCGCGGCGCCAAAACACGGTCATTTCGCGTCAACTCAACCTTAAATTCACTGTCGCATCAGGTTAAAGGGCTTCATTTTTTGCCCCCGAGCATGCCATTGAACCGATCTATAAGCGGCCCAGCAGGTGGTTTAAGCATCAACACTGGTGCTGCTAACGCCTTGTAAGCTCCACACCCAAACAAAACAAAACAAAACAACCATTATCCACTTCAGTCCATTACCTACCTCTACGAGCCTTGAGCCCACGACGACTTCGTTGTACTGACCCACGCGCCTTCATCTACAGAGGCGCCCCCGACTCTAAACCTTCTGCCGCTGGTAGTCTCCTCGGTTCATCCGCCACTCCCACCGCCAACACCACAGCAGCGGCAAGCGGAACAAGCACCATGGCCACAGCAGGAGGTCTCTTTGGCGGCGGCGCGCAAAAGACGGGGACGGGTCTTTTTGGACAATCAGCTACAGCAAGCACGGCTACTCCTTCAACCGGCGGCCTCTTTGGAAACACTGCTGCTACGAATACCCAGCAGACGCAGAGCACTGGCACTGGACTCTTTGGTAACGCTGCCGCTAGCAACACTACCCAGCAACAACAAGGTCAACAGCAACCCGGTGCCGGTCTGTTTGGGCAGAAGCCCGCAGCAGCAGGAGGGCTGTTCGGAAACACTACATCTACCCAGCAGCAGCCTCAACAAACAGGCACAGGCACGGGTCTGTTCGGTCAATCCACAGCAACAAATACCCAGACAAACACAGGAAGTAGTCTTTTTGGTCAATCTCAAGCACAGCCAGCTGCAGGCGGAGGTCTATTGTACGTCGTCTAGCGCATTGATCTTGGTGGCAGAAGCTAACATCCACCAGCGGTCAAGCCCAGCCTCAAACTCAGCAAAACAACACACTAGGACAGCCCACGAACCAAGTCTCAGCCGTCCAGATCAACTACGACAGCATCCGTCCCCGCACCAGGTTCGATGACCTGGCCAAGCCCGTACAGGACGAGATTGCGCTGCTGGATAAGGGCATTCAACGAGTCATCAAGATGCGAGACGAGATTGGCGAATTCATGCCCCAGCACGAGAAGGATATCGAACAGCTTGGCCTCGACGTCAAGTTTGTCGAATCAAAGTTCCGCACCGTTCAGGTGGCTCTCAACAATGATATACAAACTGTCAAAGCCCTCCAGGACCTGACCCGCAAGAACGCCGCCGATGCCCGACTATGCTTCCGCGGTGCCGATAACCTCAAATTGCCGACGCACTACCACCAGACCGGTCTGTTCGCCAGCCAAGCCCCTGCGGCCGACACCAATGGCGCAGACGCCGCTTCAACACATGCAGATGCGCAGGACCTCATCACATACTTTAATCGCATCTGCGACGATATCGAAAAGTACAAGGCCCGTCTTGACGAGTACCGAGGCGACATCGAACGCGATATGCCCGGCGTCGAGAACGGCTTGTACGAGCAGATTCGAGCCCTGCGGGACCGTAGTGCGGGCAGCGTGGTTGTGCAGGACCAGCTGAACGAGGTTTTGCTGGCGCTCAGGGATACGGGCAGTGCGATTGTTGCGCAAGCCGGGCAAATTGCCGACACCCGGGAACGATTGTCGCGGCTTCAGGCTGGTATCGTGGACAGCGGAGTGTATGCCATGGGCATGAATGCGTAGATGTTAGCGGTATGGAGAATAAGGCGAAGGCTGTTGGATGGTAATAGCAATCTGTTGGGCGCCAGAATCTATTTCTAGTCTGGCTGGGAGACAATGGGTCACAAAGGCATCACATGGGAGAAGTAGGATACTGGCACTAAAAGCTGCAGTCGGCAAAGAGACACCCTGACGACATGTACGAATATTACTTGACAGTAAAAGCCGGTAGTACCGTCAAGGCTTGGGAAAATGGGCGCAAATATATGTTGTACACATAAAATCAAGTATTAAGCGTATTGGGCATAATATCACATCACAGTGGTCGTCCGAGACTCGGTTGTGAGGTTGATGCAAATTCTTGAATTGTTCATTATCTTGCCTCGCAGCCTTGGGTATCAAACCAGTCAGTGTCGTGACATATATACAGTACTCGCTGCGCGTTCGTTCCTCCAACGCCTTCTTTTGTGCTGCTCTTGGCCTACTAAAAGGTTCCTTCTCCATCACCATCGTCCCCATAATCCTCTCCAAACTCATCGCCGTTGTCAAAGTAATTTTCAGCATCATAATCACCCGCGTCCTCATCGTCGTATACCTCATCCTGCTCGTCCTCTTCCAAGCCCTCCTCATCCTCGAGCTCTGCGCCCTCTTCACCCTCCTCTTCCTTGAGAGCCTGCAAACGCTCGAGGAGATTCTGGCCGCGCATTTCATCTTGGCCCTCGCCCTCGACTCCCATGCCAAAGGCCTCCTCAGCACTGGGGAGTGCACTGACACTGCTAAGCTCGAGCTTTCGGCGCTTGTACCCACCAGAGAGACCTGCGTCGTTGGATGCTTTTGCGTCGATGATCTCGTACAGTTCGCTGGGGAAGAGCTCGCGGCAGACTGGACGATTGGACCAGTCGGGAAGCGCGCGCTCTTCGCGGACGAACTTGTGGGAGTAGGTGGGCACGGCGGTAAAGGGATCGATGGAGGCTTTGCTCTTCATGCCGTAGCGGGCGTTCTTCTGGGCCTGGCCATAGTTCTTGCGCGGTGCTGTTGGATCGTGAAGGGCTGTCCGCTTGGATGTGTATAGAGGAGATGCGTGGATCTGGTGCCTGAGGAGTAGAAGATGTTGAACGGCCGACTTTTCGTTTGCGGCGAGTTCTCGGGGGGTTGGGACGAGGTAGGGCTGGTTGCATTGTATGTTAGAGCAGTCACTCGAGGTGTGACATATTGCTTTGCGCTCTGGTAGAGAGACTCGGGGCTGTTACATACAGGAAACAGCTCAGAAGGTCGCGCATCAGGTTCATCGCCTGTATCCCAAGGCACATTAGGCCTTCCACCTCGTCCGCCGCCGCGTCCACCACGGCCACCTCCTCGACCACCTCGGGACATGGGGATGCGCGCGTTGGGTATAGCAAGATGGAGAGAGCGGTGGGATTACTTGCCAGGTTTCGGTTATTGGGAGTAAAAATTGGTAGTGGCTGATTCGAGCTGTCGTTGATATTCGGGATTAATATGTAAGGCAGAATGATTTTTTGCGGGGGGTGTTAACTCTTAAGGGCATGATCGGCAAGCCTGAACGGAAGCGGTTATAGAGACCTTATAAGGCATTTTGTCGAAGCGGTTAGATACTGTAACTAGAATTATAACATATTCAATTTATCATATTTTTTAATTATATTTTATTCAGGTTCTTGCTTTTTATCTTGAAATGATCCAAGTTGACTCCATCTTTTTCCTCTTTTAAAGTGTATTTATTTAAAACGCCTCATAGATTCTATAACGACTTCACTTGAACAGCACTCCTATAGAGCCTCAGAAACTCTCAGCTGGGCTTTAGAGAGCGGATCATAAGCTCGTCTCCGAAGTTGCAAATAAGGCAGCATTGTTGACAGTTTGAATGGCCGCTCAGTCTCCGTCGCATCTATCAACGGCAAATACAACGAGTCAAGGCCACTTCAGCCCATAGCTGTGCCACCTGTCGCGTCAAAATGAATCGTCCATCTGTACATCGCCATGCAATCGTGACTCTGCAATCGTCCAGAGTGCAGCGGAACAAGCATCCATATCCATGAACGGAATTCCATAGCTCCAGAGTCCGTAGTCGAGGTAGGCTTTTTGCTGCTTGGCCGGCCAAGAATAAGCAGCTGGTTACTGCGTCCTGTCTTGACTTGTGTGGCCTAGATATCCCGTCCTGAAACATAGATGCTCGAGCCTGGACTGCTCGCACCTCTCCCCCAGGTAGAATTCGAGAATAGTGGGTGCCATTCTGGAGTTCTCTTCAGCCCGAAAGGGGAAATCTTCATGTCACTCACGCTGGTGGCCGTGAAATACTTGATCACTGGGCGACTCTGCACTCTCGGCGCATAAGGGACACAAGCCATATACCGTCTTAGTCCAGTATCCGGCCGATGTACCTAGCCAACGGCTCTGCTTCCTCTTGTACCGTCCGGTCGGGAAGGCTTCTCAAAGCCACCAGGAGCTCCTGGTCGTGCGAAGCAGCCGTTCTGACCACATTGCGCACAATGGCGTCTCTATCCGCCGAGTTGCCCGCAATCCGCATAATGCTCACAAAAGTTTCAAAGAAGAGGATGAGAGTATGATGCATAAGCACATCACTTGTGTCAACCATACTCAGCGCCGCCCATTGCAGTAATCCATGACCAATTGACTCGTCGGCGTATCCGGGCAGGGGAAACAAGTCTGGGAAGGGCGATATGGCCAAGGCGCGGGGATGGAGAGCGCCAAGCCGGGGGATGATTCGCAGGAGGCGATCTTGAGCAAACGCTGCTTGGCGAGTTATAGTTGCGGGACGGCAGATGCTGACCATGATTTCGAGGCAGCGTCGATCCCAGATGACCAAGCGCCAAAGACTGGCATGGCCTGGGACATGGCGCTTGACGAGTTCTGTTTCCGATGGAGATGTACCATTGACGCCGTTTGCCATGGTCGAAAGGTGCTCGGGCATGATGTCGCAATCTGTCTCGAGCAAGCTGCCCAAGACCTTTGTCGCAGTTCCGCCAACATCTACATCCGGAGAATTCAGCCATGTGCGTAGCAGATTGTCGACAACCTCGGGCAACGCGGCGAGGGCATCGACCTCGGACGGGCTGCTGGCTGCCTTCTGGACGATGTTGAGGGCGAGCAGATTCGCGCCGGGAAGAGGAGAGCTGAGAGCTGAGACAAGAGATCCGGCATCTCCAAGGGAGAGGCACTGGGTGAACGAGAGAGGAGACAGGAGTTTGGTGGTGAGGGAGAAGACGACGGTTGGATCCTGGCTTGTAGTCTTGAGAAGGGACATGAGCGGAGGGAGAAGAGCTGGCTGAATAATGGGCATGTTTGATGCTGCGTTGCATTAGTATATGCTTTGATTCACTGAAGAGAAAGGAATGTTACGGGTAAGTTGAAGCTCGACATCGTCAAAGAGCTTGTGATTCAGAGGCGTTGATTCATTTCCAGGCCCGTCGAGTTCAGCGAGATGAGCCTGTAGCTCTGCTAGGCCAGTGACGGGAACGTTGTCATCTCGCCGAGGGATGATACGTTCAGACATGATGAGTTGTAGAGGGGTACGCGGTCAAGAAGGAGAGACGTCGAGCCTCTCATGAGGTAGACAGGGTTATTCTACAGATATAGAGACAGCTGCTGTAAATAACTCGCAATGATAATGATAGAGGAGAGGGTGAGACGGGGGGACCAGGGGAGAG
>JABFAK010001026.1:0-24224 GCA_013266265.1 Fusarium sp. NRRL 66182 | reverse complement strand
CTTTCTATATAATAATTAATAAAATAATTAATAGTATTTTTAATAGTAATTTTAACTAGGGAAAAGTTATTTATAAAAATATCTTAATATAGTAATTTAATAAATTAAATATTATAGTTTTCTAACTTTATCTAAAATTCTCTTACCTGCTTTCTATTTAAAGAGACGTAAACTAAGTTACCGGGGAGCCAAGCCAGTAATAGGCAACCTGCCTTAGATCCTACTACTCCCCTCGAAGAAAGTGGCTTATTATTCGCAAGACCACCTAATACCTTTTTAACATTATCTTAATCCTTATCATATTTGCCTTTAATCCACTCATAAAGAAACCATGATGCAGGTCTAGCAGGTTCCTCAACAGGTCCCACCGATCCTACCTCTATATTATCAAGGCCTTCCCAGTCGTAAAGCCAACGGAGTTGCTCGCGCCTTACTGGTATATCGGCATTCGCCCAATCGCGACCACCTATAGTATCTTCGACTAAAAAAAACATCATCCTGCAAGTGGACTCTTTTGACGGCAGGACATTCATGGCTTGACGATTTCCCTCTGAATACTCTCCGGAGGTGCGCATCTCAAGGTCATCTGGCACGTTCTTTACGTTTCGACTCGTGCGTATTCGAAAACCTTTATCGGATGTCGATTTCTTCCCGAGGTACCAGGTGAATGAGTTATACTTGCGCATATACTTGGTTTCCAGTTGCGGCCAAAGTTCTGGTTCAACCTGCCCCTTCTCAATGTATCCAAAAGGTCGCCATGATAGAGCCGAGGTAGCAGAATCCTGAAGTTTGCGATCGAAGCGACATCGAAGTAAGTCTGCTTTAGATACCAGATGGGATATTTCTGTGTAAATAGACTCCTTGCCAGAATCCAAGAAGGACTGCTTAGATCCGGTCCAGACAGATATCATAGGATCTGGTGGCGATAGTGATCCGAATCCATACTTCTCTTCTAGTGTTGTCATATATCGTTGGATCCAGTCAAGGACAGCTAGGTCGCCTAGCAAGAAGAGAGCTATCCACCAAATAGCAATTCGAGGCCGGCGGGAAAGAAAAACTTTGACTATAACCTCGACTTGCTTCTGCTTAATCACAGGTTCTAGCGTATCCAAGACTGACGCTAGCCACGGCCCAACGAGGTTGCAATCAACATCTGGCTGCCAGAATATGCTCCATAGAATAGATCCAACAGAAGGAGGATGTATACTGAGAGTCATGAAATAACATAAATCACCAAGGCAACTCCGAATGCTCTGCTCATGAGAACTATTGAACGTGCCGTTTCTCCCTGGGCGGGTGAGAAGTGGAGGAGGCAACCGGGGCTGAAGTTTCATAAAGCCATAGAAAGGGAGCATAAGCGTGGCTAGGAACGATGCCTTGTATGGCGGCATCGATTCTAGACCGGAGGCTTCGGTTAGATTAGCCTTGAGATTAAACAGCCGGCATAACTCGATAAGAAGCTCCGTGGCTTCATAAGAGCTTGGGGGCAAACGAATGTCCACGGCTGGGACTGAAGCCTTGATTCCAAGTTGGATGCCTGTCTTGAAAGACGTTGCCCATGGCGGCAATCGTTTTAAATCACGGGCTTGCCAACCCATCTTGGGACTGAGGATCGCGCAGAGCCACCTGACGAGCGCAGGCGACGCGCCTTGGAGATCGAGGTCGACCATATGTTCGCTTTGGCGCTGAGACGTATCGGGCCACAGACGATCCATGCTGTATTGCACCTGCCGACCTTGCATTTCAAGAAGTCGGACTGAAAAGATATATGACCAACACATAACCAATACAGCGAGGCTACCGGTTGTCTCTGCGCCACTACCCAAAGCGCACGATGCTGCATCTGTGCAGATGTCGCAGCGAATCGGATCCTTTATCTGTAATCGAAACGAGACTCGGCGACCGTGGGCAAAGGTTGTTGTGTCGCTGCTGGGGAGATGGTCTTCGCACTCCATGCCTCTAATGTCGAGGGGTAATTCCCAGAGAGGCCTGCCGTATAGCAGGTCGCTACGAGGAAGCTGGTCCGGCAGGCTTGGGACATCGACCAGAGTGAGATACGGGTCCAGTGCGTCAGCTGGCCATAGACCTGGGGGTAACCTACTGGCCTGGTCCAAGAGAGATTTCCACGTCGCCTTTCCATCACTGAAAATGCGATAAACGTCGGTAATAGGTGGTATTAATGGATCATCATCTTGGTTGATGACTGAAGGATTGGGAGGCGAAGCTGGAGTCGTTGGGTTATATGATCCATTGCTCGAGGAAGGAGTAGTTGATGCTGTAGATCCCGACCAGACCGATGGAGATCCGTCCTCGGCCATGAGTGTCTGGCTAGTTGGATACGTTGCTTCTGTCACATTTGATAAGGGAGGGAGGGATAGAGAGTTATCAAGTTGTGGTTTGGGGAAGGGATGGAGGTAAATCAACACGGGTCAATTTCGGCTGTTACGTCACCCCGTCATTAGTGTCAGGGTGGAGGTATAGGGTGGGTGGCCTGCCACGTCGCAGCTTGCCCTATGTCTGCTGATGGATGCTCTTTTCACTTCTTGGGAGGTTTGATCTCCTTCGCGAAAAACGTGCAGCCATACTTGTTACTTTCAAAAATGAACCCGCCTTCCGCCTCTACCCAGCTTTCTCTCAACGAGTCCAAGCAAAGTATGAGCGGCCACCAAAATCTATCTGCCAGGCTGAAGCATGCACTCCTCGGTAAGGGACACTCGTCTGTCGCCAGTTTTCCCGAGAGGTCGATATCACCTCTCTATGGTGGTTGTGAAACTGCAAGTAGTCCCCGCTCTTTGTGATCTCCACGAAAGCCGGGTTCTTGACAGGGGCGTCAGCCACTTCGCTCCCGACGGGCGCCTCATAAGATGTGCTCTCCTCGTCGGGTGGAGGAGGAGACTCATACTGAGGGTGGCTTGACGCGTACTCGGTCGTCTCGAGGGGTTCCGCTGTTTTGGCCGTGCTAGGGTAGTACTTCGGGCCACAGCCACATGGAACATCACACAACCTCCAGCCACTGCCCTCAGCATGCTGACTAGCCTGGCAGACGAGGATGCGCTTCTTGCATTTCTTGCACTTTGAAAGGCTTGCTTTTGTATGATGTGCAGAGCGCGAAGCAGCTCTTGTATCCACCTGGCTGCAAGAAACCTAGACCGTGGGGGAGTCGGTTTTCAGCTGCGGTATACCACCAACATGACCTAAATCGGCAATTTGTAATGTAGGACGGACGCGCCCAATACTTGTATGTATGTATGTATGAGGTGCGGTTATGCTTACCCAGTTCGAGTCTCGGAATAACCCCAATGCCGAAAGGGACCTGTAAACTCGTCCTCGCTGCCCATGTCCGGTTGCTCAGGATACTTGAACATGTTTCCCCAACAAACGTGAAGAGGAGGGAGCTGCGTTTTGCGGAGGAAAAGAAGCGAATACGAGATGAGGCAGATGAATATGGAGAGACATATAAAAGAGTCAAGTTGACTCGGGCAGGGCAAGTTGAAGAGGTACTCGAGCCGCTGAGAATATACTTCCCAGCTAACAGAGCCCCTATCGAAATTGACGTCATGATAAATCCTCAACTTGTATGCCCTCGCGCAGTCTCTCGTGTCAACCATGACAAGTAGCCAGGGAGGTTTGGCAGATCAAAGACTTGTTTGCTTTGCTACTCACAATCTTTCATCTTTTCCTGGTGGCTGGCTAACGATATGCATGTCTCAGGACACTCTCGTTCCGAACTAACCCAACGCCTGCGATGCGGTGAAACAATCCGAGTCCTTGCTCTAGAAGCAAGCGGAGAGCGAATTTCTCAGATTATGTCATGTCTCTTGTCTTTGCAACAAGAGCAGCATAGTAAACACACCTCCATCCATCCCAGGTTGTAGATGATCCTAGTCCGACCCATCTACACGAGACATGAAGGCTCAGCTTGGAAGTCCTCTCCCGCCTGGAGACAAACATGCAAGTGACCACTCCCCAAGATATCTCTACAAACAGCTATACTCACATCCATCTTAAGGCTGTCAGCGTGTACATCCCAACATGGAAAGACACTGTAGCCTGGGCTAGACGAGAACCCGACCTGCTCGCCCAGCTAAAGACTGGCTACCCTCGTTTCTTCATCCCCCTCGTCGTTGGCCAGCTCTCCGACCGATTGCTCGAATGGGCCACCTCCGAGGCATCTCGACACGGTATTCCATCCCACTCAAGGAGTCTGCTGGCAGAACCTGGTCGCTCAGCCATGCTCTTCCCGGCAAGCCATCAGGCCAACATGTGCCAGACATATCTGGAACGTCAGGAACAAGGCACCACGATCGTGCTGAGATTCGACTTCAACCGAGGGCTGCACATGGTCGAGGATTCATCGCATGTGTGTACCTTGGACGACGTGTATGCCGTTGTATATCCTCAAGAGCTGGCTACTGAAGCTAAAGCCTTTTGGCAGCATGCTGGATTCGGGATCTCGAGCCGAAGAGCAACGCACTGGCTGGAGAGTGCAGCTTTCTTAAACGAGCACAGCCATCTAGCTGCGACTGACTTTCCGGCGAGCGAGGCTCAGGATGCAAAGCTTGCCATACGGAAACGGATTGCAGACTTGCTCAGCACCAAGACCAACAGCCTTGCGGTAGACGACGTGTTTCTGTATCCAACTGGCATGTCTGCCATCAGTCACGCTGCAGATACTATTCGCTATTTGGATCCTACCGCCAACAAGACTGTCGCGATATTTGGGTATGTTGGCTTGGCATTAATGCTCACTCAAGAAACTAACAAAGAACACAGATTTCTCTACGTCGACACTTTTAAAGTCCTCAGCAAGATCCATGGCTTCAGTTGCAAGCTCTACGGCGCTACACCATCCGACCTGGAAACGCTCGAAGCGGACCTGGCAGCAGGACTGCAGCTCAGTGCTCTCTTTACTGAATTCCCAGGCAACCCACTGCTAGGTTCTGTCGATTTGGAACGCCTACAGAAGCTCGCCAGCGGCTACCAATTCTTATTTGTCGTGGACGACACCGTCGCGACCTCGGTCAATGTAGAGCTCATAACCTGCTGCGATGTTGTCTGCACAAGCCTGACCAAGATGTTCAGCGGCAGCTGTAATGTCATGGGAGGGAGCATAGCACTAAACCCACAGTCGAGGCTCTTTTCGTATATGAAAGAGCTTCTGACGAAAGAGTTTGTCGATACGTACTTTCCACTGGACGCCATCGTCATGGAGAGCAACAGCGCCAACTTTGAACAACGAGTCATGGCAGCGAGCCAAAATGCGGAACGTATAGCTGACATGCTTTGGAATCATCCTTCGGTCGAAAAGGTCTATTACCCAAAGGGCAATCTATGCCAAGACATGTACGAAAAGCACAAGAGTCCAAGCAAAGGCTACGGGTACTTGCTATCCATACGCCTCAAGACCCCAGAAGCTGCGGTAGCATTCTACGATGCCCTGGATGTAGCAAAGGGTCCTAGTCTGGGTACCAACTTCACCTTGTGCTGTGCATATACGCTGTTCGCTCACTATTCTGAGCTTGAGTGGGCTGCCAAGTTTGGTGTAGTCGAGCATCTGATCCGCATCAGTGTGGGCATCGAAAGTCAGCAGTGCCTGGATGAACTCGTGAGAGCAGCTTTGAATGCAGCCAGTGGCAAGTTGAATGATGGAGAAGCTGTGGCAGGCTAGGATTAGCATGCTATATTTACCCGTGTATCCAGTGCCTCAAGAAGCTTGAGGTATGCTCTGATTACCCTCGCATTCTACAACACCTCCATACATGGAAAGTATAGAGCATAACGACAAGTTCAAGTAGTTTATTATACAATTCGACGGGACATGGATAAAGCTCACCATCTCGATCAACCTTTGTTTGCTTCCTTGGTGAGATATTTTGACCACGCTCCTCAAAGAGATCCCATCCCAGCTATGGCAAATCCAGGTAGACAAAGGTTTAGAACTATGTGATATTCATATGTAGTTTACCTTTACATTGACCCCTTTAAAAGTGGCAGTCATCTCTTTGGCCCTCAGACCCTCCCTCTCTCATCAACTCACCATTGAAGCTCACCTTCTGCTGGGGGTGCCCCAACACTCTCTCCTCCGCCTCCGTCTCGGCTCTTCCGCCTCCCACCAGCACTTCTTTTCCGTCACACAGCGTCTCGTTGACGGCGTCTCATTCACCTCCCCTAGCACAATCATACCCACGGCACTCTTTTGAGGGGTCCTCCAGCAGGTGGGTTCATAGTTGTTTGCACGTTCTAGTTCTCTTTCTTTGAAATTGGGCATAACACACATCTCTTTGGTCTCCGGGGAATCTTTACTCCTGCCCTAACGTGAAAGAGGAAGGGGATATAACAAAGGGGTAGGAACAACTCCAATAAATCTTATTTTCTCTGCCAAGCACCGGCACCATCGCATTAGCTAGCACCGCCGTTGGGCGCACCGACGCTGGCGGCCATGGCAGCAGCCTGTTGCTGAGCCAGAAGCTGGGCTTGCTGGGCTTGTTGAACTTGCTGGGCGGCGATCTCATCGGCCTTGACCATGACACCCTGGATCACGTTTTGATCGTCGGCCGTGAGGTGTCCCGCCAGGCTGCTGTAGAACTGGGGCTGCTCTTGTTGCATTTCTAACCATGTCAGCACTATCCAATCTGATGACAAGAGTCCACTTACTCATCAGTGTGTCGCGGAACAGTTGGTAAGGCTCGATTTTGTCAAGCGGCGACTCGAGCAAGACAGAGTCCTCGCCTAGGTCATCCTCCTCATTATCATCAATCGCTCGGCTGAACTTCTGAGCCTGTTGATGCGTCAGCATTGGGTTCCTTGCAGTGCGAGGTGCGCGACTTACCTCCTCATTCAAAAAGTTGAGATAAGCAGTGCTCTCGTCCTTGGATTCGGCCGTTTCGCCAGTCGCTTCCTCTTCCTCCTCGACGTTCCAGTTGGCCTCGTCGTCATCCCATTCGTCTTCCTCGCCGTAATCATATGTGGACTCGAGGTGGAAATCATCGCGGAGAGCCTCATCACGGTCTATCGTTTGTCAGCTTGAATGTATCGGCATGTAAACGCTTAGCAAGTTGCTCACTCTTTTGGGCCTCGGGGAGGGAGCGGAACAGCTCAGTGATGCCCTGGAGCAGCCTCGGCCAGCCAACGGACACGCTGGATGGTACGTGCTCGTGGTTTAGGCCAAGGAGAGCTGAGATGGCGACAATACACAGCTTCTTGTCGTGGACACGGGTGAAGGATGTCATGCTGCCGAACCAGAGACTGAAGAAGCGGTTTGTCCAGCCTTTGTTTTCGAGAACCTGGAGAGTGAGGAGGGGGTTGTAGTGGATCGAGTTGATCACCATCTCCATGAGGTGAATTCGATAGCTCTTCACCTTGACGTCCTGGTTGGCAAGAATACTCATAGCAATGTTGATGAAACCCTCCACACAGCTGTCAATCTGACCCCTGAGGCTCAACATCATAGCCTCGGCCAGCTTACAGGCGCATATCCGCTCGACACCGCCTTGGATGCTATCCGTAAACATATCTGCTACCATGGAATAAAGGGCTTGTGTGTACTCGGGCTTTTGGGCCAGCTGGGGAGCGCCAAACTGGACAAAGTTGTCCAGAGCAGGTAGCATATCCTCCAGGTAGTACTCAGCACCGGCCTTGAAAGTAGTGTGTATCAACTCGAAAGCCTGCCACATGGTGGGAGAGATGGACTTGGCAGCAAATGTGCAGCTATCGATAATTTCAAACACCTCGTTGTATAGGTCTAGTGCAGTTAGTTAGTCAGTGGTTGGTCGTCGACTAGAGGAGCCGTAAGAACTTACCATATAGCTTGTTCTCCAGGGTGACCTTGATAACGGGCATGAGCACAGCCTCGATGTGAAGCAGAACATCGGGGGTGCTCTCGAGGGTAAGGATCAATGTACCGATAGTCTGCAAAACACCAAGAGCCGTGATGCTCTTGTCGTCATACTCATTATAAAGCTCGCCGTCGTCGCCGACCTTGCTCTCCTTTTCAAGAAGCTCGCGCACTATTCTCATGTACGTGTCTCGAAGCTGCTCGCTCAGAGCAACGGCGAAAGGGGTCAGCTCAGTGGCGAAAACTTCAACGAAATCCTCCATGACGTTGGCGAGGGCATCGATGTCGGCCTCGTTGGCAAGCTTGAGCAGCTGCTGCATGATGGTGGGAATGCTCTGCTGCATGCTTGTGCGGATCACATCGTGGCGAATAAGAGGCTGGAGGGCCAGAGCGGCTGTGACACGAACGGGAAGAGCAGGGTCGGCCATGCAGTCCAAGATGTGTCGGTAAATGGTAAGAAGGTTGTTCTGGTCTTGGAAGTTGAGCTGCTCGAACTTCTCGATGGTGTCACAAGCACGAGCTCGGAGGTAGCCCTGAGGGCTGGTGAAGTCGGGGAATACATAGCGGACGAGGAAATATTCGACCTGATCCGCAATAGGACTCTTCTTGCCCAAGATGACAGGGGCCAGAGTAGCAATCATGCGCAGAGCACCCTCCTTGGCAATGTGGTTCTTCTTGTCGTCGGCAGCCTGCTCGTACTCGTTGACAACGGCGTTGACAAACTTGAGGATCTCGAAAGTCTCCTTGCGGCGGTGCTTGGTCAAGTTGACGAGGAAGTTGGTGGCAGCGACATCGGGAGCAGACGCCTCTTCAAAGTAGTTGAGCTTCCGGTGAAGATACTCGTCGGGCTCCTCCTCGAACTGCTGGACATCCTCCTCGGTGAGGCAGAGAACGGGGAAGACGAAATGGGTGACGAGGTTGGTCAGGTGTGGCTTCAGGTGCGTCCACATCTCCTTGGGTCGCACCGACTCGTCGAGGAAAACAAGGGTGTAGGAGAGGCAAGGTCGGCTGAGCCAGGTGGTTTTGGCGACCCATTTCTCGATCTCTTGGAGGTAGTGCTTGAGGATCTCGGGGGCAATGTTGGCCGTAAAGTCCTTGGCAAAAGCAATGGCATCTTCGCCTTTGCCAGGGTTGGTGGGGTTACCGTGTCTGAAAACACGCATGTCAGTTCAGTTTGTAAATAACGACCAAAGTGCGCGCAGTCCTACCGAATGAAGAGGCGATTCAGGTTAAAGTAAGCCCACTTCTTGGCCTTCCACCAGTGGTGCTTCTCGCGATCGTGCTGCTCTCCCTGCATGGCATTGGCAGGGCATGATTTGGAGACGGTGTGCAGAAAGACGGTGCACCAAGCAATGTTGATGTCGCGCTGGCGCAGAGAGGGAGAGAGCTCCAGCTGTGATCAAAGTCAATAGGTGGCTCTTGAGCAATAAAACATGTATCTAGGGGGATGCGCACCCATGTCGCATGCTTGTAGGCCTTCAATGCCAGGTGAAGCATCTCACCAGCTTCATCGCTCTCCTGGTTCACCAGCTCGTTGCAGATGGCCAGCAGTCGGGGGAAGCTCGCCTCCACAATCTTGTCAAAGTGTTGCCGGTCGTCGCTGTCGGTCGACTTGTATCGGAAGGCACGGCAGATGGCGAGCAGGCATTGCAGACCAGCAAGAACAGAGCCAGGGTTGTTCGTGTTCAGGAGCTCGAGGGTGAAGTCCATAAACCTCGGCCAACGAGCAGGGAAATCATATTGGAGAATTCGCTGAAGGACGGGGATAAGCTGCTGGCGGACGAGCCCTTCGGAGGCGGCAAGAATCGGCAGAAGGCGCTCTCGTACACGGGCTTTCTCGTCTTCAGGGATTACGGCGGCGGGGGGTTCGGTAGAGTACCCCTCGTTGTTGTACCATGAGCGATTCACACGGTTCTTGACGTAGATGACAGCTAACGTCAAGTGTTTGTCAGATGTGGACTATTGAAGCGAGACGCACAGGGAAAGCAGGACGGAGGGACATGTAGGGTCAGGTGAAGACATACTTGACAAGCGAACGCTCGCTTCTTGCTCAGCCTGGAGAATATCGAGCAGACATTCGAGGAACCCGGGTTGTTCTTCAATCTAGAGGGCAGATGAATGCACGTTAGCGTTTTGGCTTCTTGTTGGAAATCTGGGCGCTGCGCAAAGGAAGGGCAGCTGGATGGCAAAGCGTTGGGCGCAGAGAAAATGCAAAGCAGCGGCAGCGATGCTGGTAAAACGGCCATCTCGACCGCACAATATCCAACAATGTCGAAGCAAAAACATGACGCACCTGTTTCAACTGGAGCTCAGCACGCCTTCGGTTGTCCGCATCAGGGTCCAAACTAGCGGCGAGCAAGGACCTCACAGCGGTGGGATCCATGATGAGGTATGGATATAGGCAGAAGTCGATGTCGAGGCCGGAGACGATCGATAGGGGTGGGAGGTAGGAAGAGAGGCGGAAGAAAGAGGCGGAATCAGGATCTGTCAGGTCTGGATCAGGATGGCGAGCGGCGGATGGCGGGGCATCTATCTAGAGACAACCCAAGAACACGCAAAGAAAAGCACAAGGTCGAGCTAGTCCACAGTTCCAAAGGCCACGGGCCACGGTGCGATGCAGAAGCAGTCTCAAGTCGAGGTCCTGGTGTCTCTCGCCTTTGAAAGCCGCAGCGACTTGTGTCGAGAAATTTTTTGCTTCCGGTTTAGAGAGACGAAATATTAGGTCCCGACGGACGATGCCAGAGGCCCAAAAAGTTGTAGTCGGTAGAAAGTACCACCAGAGCCGTGTGTGCGAACGTCCAGGGGGGCTCAAAAAGATGTGAAGTGAAAGTGGAGGCTCTGATTGGGGCCGAGCAGGGCAACGCAATTCGGTCACTCGGCGGCGGATGGGAGCTGCAGACGGCGTCGGGGACGGAGTCGAGAACTGGAGGAAAAAAGCACACACACACTTTTTGATTGTGGGCGGGTCCTTGAGAACAGGTGGTAATTAATAAAGCGTGGTGGTGAACGTGATGGAAGAACCTTAAAGGGTAAGTACGTGTATATCAGAGAGGGGTTGAATAAAAGTAAATGATTTATGAAAAGATCATTCATTCATGGCTGGCGGTTGTCGAACTTGATGAATCAAAGTCACGATGCCAAGCAGCGGAATCTAATGCTCATAGTAGCAGCAGCAGCAGCAGCAACAGCACCAGCGATCAAATATATATATATACATAGTTAATAATGCAAGGGTTTATTTACGAATAAAAAGCAAATCGATTTTGCACGGTACCTGCCAAGCACACAATCTCTGCCCTGGGAACAAGTACCGTAAGCACCAGCACCAGCACCAGCACCAGTCTGCCACGAGCAATGCACGCGGTCGCCATGACAGAATGGCCGATCACCTTTAGGGTCAGGCCAGGTCTCATCTTGGGGGTATGGATGCTTTTCCACAGAGGAAAACGCCCCGACAACCACGAGGGGGTGGAATGTTAGTAGCAAATGTGTCCATGGGCAAAGCAGTTGAAGAATGATTATAGATTTTTATTTTTATTTTTAAATTTTTTTTTTCATATCTCAAGCTTGCATACAATATAGTGCTTTTTTTTTTAACTATTGCAGCAAAGAATCGGTTACTGCTTGAATTATTAATAAACTATTATTCATGACACAGGACAAGGAATCCAATTGCCAAAACAAATAACCCAAGGAAAAAAACCAGTTAAATCGCAGGGTCCAACACCATAAACATTACCTGTGCCCCGCCATTCTTCTCTCACCGCTTTTGGCTTAGATGCAGAAACTCTCCAATTTGGCGGGCCTCGAGACGTCACCATCAACATCTCGTTACAGTATTAGCGGCAGGTAAATTAGGTCGAGGAGATTTCGCACAAAATATGTGCGAGGGGAGTTGAGTTGTTTGAGTACAACATAAAAACGGAAAAGGTTGCATAAATTGGGTTTCACGAATGAACCATCCTACGAAATTAAGAAATCATGACTACATAGTAAAAATCTTGGGAACACTCCATACCAGTCTCAATTTGAATTAGGTACTCTTAGTAGCTTATTGAGATAGCTCGCTCCCCGCAAACATTGACCCAGCCCCGGTACGCAATAAAAAACCGATGATACCCTCAGAGCTACCTAGTCTCGAAGCTCGAGTCACCTGGTGGCATCTCGAGGATGGGACTAGCTCTGCCCTTGTACTTGCACAACATGAAACTGCAGAGGCGGCATGAGAGTCCCTTCTTACAACGCTTCTCAATGCCCATGTCAGGCTCTAGCCGGATCATCGACGGGATTGAGGTCGGGCTAGGGCTCCTCGGGCCTGGCAAAATGTACTCTGACGAGGTTCAGGTGTTCAGGTACGATCCCAGTGGTATCATATCCGAACATGAAGTACAACACCTCACGTTCGTCGCCTTGGAGAAAGAATAGTCCCTACAGCCCATCGAGGCGCACTTTACCTGATGGAGCCACCGAAGAAGGCTTCAATGCAATGCTCGGGCATCGGTACTAGGAATATCTGAGCCAGTTTAAGAAACCTACCATCAACAGCCTCTATGCCTATCTGCACGGAGGAGATGTCGAGTGGTAACGATTCAAAACATTCAGTAATACTAAAGGACTATTCACAGTCGGTGATGGCTGAATATCTGCACTCTTTCAGTCCTAAAGTTGATCTCTTGAAGTTAGCATGTCATTAGTTGATAATTATTCAGTCGCAAACTTGGGTATGGGAGCCGAGGGGCCAGCAAAGTCTTGAAAGGTCCGTGTTGACTTCTCCATGCGTCTGTAATGTCCTTGATACAGGTGGCAGCTAGGATGAAGCAAAGAAATTCCTCATCCCAAAGCTCTTGCGATCTCGGCATCCATTGCTCCTCTCCCTCTCGTCCTTGATCTTCCAGAACAAGGTCCCATCATAACAAGCTCTCAGATCATCTTTCCACACAAGGCCATCCTTTTGTAGGAGCACATACGTCGTCCACCATTCCATAAACGTAAAGGTCCAGCCTGCCGGGTCCGCAGCGCACCGATCTTTCTTCCACAGCCTAAACAAGTCATCCGACGTCAGCCCACCGGTCCCTGGGGTGTCGAACCGGTCAAACATGTGCTCGAATCTTTCGGGGTTCAAGTTTCCGTCAAAGTCGAACACGCCCGTGTCGGAGCCGTGCTTGGCCTTGTGGATGTCGTTGACGTAGATGCGGAACATGGGATCGGGCAGCCAGCTGTGGCCTAGACGCGTAGGGTACGAGAAGAAGATGGGGATGAGGAGAGAGCCTAGCGAGAAGAAGAGGCCGAAGCCTAATTCCTTGAAGCCGATAAAGACGTCCCATGGGTGGATGATGCCGTCATTGTCGCGATCCCAGAACTGCACATGCTTCTGAAGAGAGCTGAGCTTATCGTCTGTTGGTTTCGAATCTTTGTGGCCTGCTTTCTCGGGGGTTGAACAGACTTGTGCATAGGTGCTTCGATCATAATGGCTATATGGATGGGAAGGTTCCGTGTCATGGAGAGGCATTCTGGCTTGTGTGATTGATGAATCAATTCAACGGGAAGAGAGAAGAATCAGCAAGAGACTATTGCTATCCGAATCGTGCTGCGAAATATAGCATTGCTAATGAACAGTTCCTGGTCTGTTTACGAGCAATTGACGTAATTGCGAGACACAATCCCAACCTCCAGCATGTGATTCTATCAGTTCGTAATATCAATGATCCGCAAATGATGCAAAGAGATTAAGACAGGAATGTCGCCGTATCTGACGCCAAGCGCAGCCAAACGTCAAACAAGCGGTAGCAGCATCGTGCCTCGGCTCTATAGTTGAATTGAGCTCTATTCCTAGACAGCAGGACGAGTGAATTATTTTAATAGTCTTTTTCCAACGAGTACCGTTGCTCTTTATCTAAGCTTACAGCCATGCACTGTGTCCTCGCAGTTACAAAAGTCCGACATGCATCTTGTTCAAGAACCTCTAGACAGAAATACATCCGTTCTTGCTGTCCTCGAGAAAGACACCACCGTAGATGAGCCCCTCGTCCAAGTTGCTCTCCTGGTAACCCGCATTCGCAACATCAGAAGTGCCGGTTGGCTTCTTGAGAATACCGATCTGATACTGGCCATCGCCTGTCAAGTTACTCGCAATAGGCTGGGTGGCCACGCGGAGAGGCTTGCGACCCTCCGAGTACCATGCTTGAACGGTGCTGCCGCTGTTAGTCGAGTTCATCATCCCCCGTGCTGCCAGCGGACTCACTTCTTGTCAAAGTTCAGGGTGATGGCAAAGTTCTGCCACACGCTCTTGAGCATGGGGACATCCCAGAGAAGCTTGGCTTCGCGATCGAGGAGCTTCCAGGTGTCGCTGCTGTGGTTCTGGCCGATCAGGGCACCGGCCTGGAACTGGATCTGGTTTGCCGAGTAGTCGGCGGACTCGTGCCAGACATTCTGCTGCTGTTAGCCTCGAGGATGTAAAGGGGCAAGTCTGCAGAGTGCGTTACCAGATATTCGTGGCTCAGGTTGAGGGGCCGGCTCTCGTCCTGGAGGATGCTAAAGTGAAGCGTCTTGACACCCTCAGAGCCGGGGCTGCCCTCGTTGGTGTCATTGCTCCACTGCAGACCCGCGCGTCTAAAGCCGTACTGCTGCATGAAGATGCTCTCATCGCTGATGGTGACCTCGAGAGGGACGGTTCCAGCGGCAGAATCGAAGCGCGAGGGCTTCTCGCCCCTGGGGAGCTCGAGGATCTCGGACCACGAGACGTTGTTTCCCTTGACGTAGCCAGGGTTGAAGGGGTTCCAGCCGCCACCGTTTGCGGTGTCGAAGTCGGTCAAGGAAGCATTCGAAGGGACACGGCCATCAAAGACGACGGGGCAAGCATTGCTGACCTTGCCAAAGGCGTGGAAACGGTTGCCAAAGTAGGGAGTGGCAGAGACCAGCGAAGAGAAGACGGCAAGGAATGTTGCGGAACGCATTGTGAACGAGGGAACGAGGGCTGATTATTCAGACAAGAGTAACGAACGAATGAGTGACAAAGAAATGAATGAATACTAGCCAGTAGCAACTTGAATAGAGAGGATTGTAAACCTCAACTCTGAGGAAACGGAGCCTTGATATATGTACACTCACTCATCTTTCCCCCATCAGGCTCCGGACGGTCCGGTAGATGGCCAGTTTCAGAGATGCACTGGTTAGCACGTCCGCGCGGCAGCTGATGAGCAATTCTGCTTCAAGTACCTTCTTTCGACATTCTATAATCCCTATAGCTACATATGTGTTGTTCTTATTGGAGGGAATTCTTCAACTATCCAAGCGGTTGTGATTTCTGAGACAAGCATCCAGAGCTATAAAAACTCTAATAGTAGCTCAGATGCTGATAAAGTTTGATTAATTAAAGAACCGATGGGTTGGCATTGTAACCATACGTTTCAAACGGACAACACGGGCCATTCTGCTGGGGTCATATTCGTTTTCCAAGACGACAATTATAGTCAAATGCTGGAGCGTCTATAGAATTGCACGTATCGGAGAAAAAGCCCCGTCGGTTTCGCTCCAGATAAGATGTCAGTGACGCTGCCGATACGGAGGCCAAGACCGTCAGGGGGCGCCCACCCGAACTAGGGTCCACTGTCCACCGTCTGCCGTCCGTCCGTCCGTATCATGCCGGCCCGAGATCTCGGCTTCCCGCTCGGACTATGCACATAAATTACCTTACCCACCATGTTCTTCTTGGGAGCTGATACTCTAAAGTTTCCCCGTCTCCGTATCTATCCCCACCTGTCATGTTTAAACTATAAACATCAAAGTCACTGTCCATCCAACTTTGCATCCGCCCCAGCCGCCAATCCAACCTTGTCCATTCATCTTTATTCTCACGCCCTTCCATCCTCCTCCTCCTCTCCCCCACGACAACATATATACATACATAGTCTACATCCCCAGTCGTACAAAGCCTCCACCCCCAAAAAAAAGGCCAATGTGGGCACGAATCAAGACGAGGCAAATTCCCTTGATCTCGGCATTTTGCATCCGAACGAGGCTTTTGACCGGTGTGCCAAGTTGTGCAGGTAGGGAGGGAAGCACGGCGTTGCTTCAGACATGGGGATTTTTAACTTGACAGATCAATCAATCAGCCTTATGCAAATGTTGCATTCAAAACATGGCTCGGCACGTTCGTTCCGCGCCCATGCATGTCTCTAAACGACACGCTCAGCTAGTGCAACACTCGAGAATCCTTATCTATACTATGTATATCACTTGCTCCGGCATCGCCCCAGCCATTGTTGTATCATGCTTTTCCTCTAGATCGGACATTGAATCGGTGTATCGCCGGACTACCCCAGCCCGCGGCACACCACAAGGCTGGGGAGAACGGGGGGTTACGCTCATATGTTACGAAACGCCTGGTAGCTACTTAGGCGCCATGGTAAAAACATACCATCATAGACAACAGCCCCTCGCTTGCTTCGTGAGTTTACGGGTGGGAGAGGAAACCTTGTGGCAATACCAACGGCGTCACGCTGTTACGTGATACACAAAATCTACAATCAGCCAAAGCACCTGATCAAGATAGGGAAGCATCACCGTCACTGGTTAAAGTTACCCCAAAGACGGCCCTTCTTTGATGGATACGAATCGCCTTGTTTTGAGCCAGACAACCCAAGTCTATCATACTGGCCCCGCAGAAGCAGAAAGGACTGACGGTGTTGGCACCAAAGCACCATTACAAAAGTCCAGATAGACAGATACCTACGTATATGTAATGCTGCTAACGATATACAATATCACAAGGCCGTGTCTTGACATCCGAGAAAGAGGGCAAAAATAACAAATACGGGTGAATTGATAAACCCCTTTGGTCATCCTTCCACCCCTACTTTTCTTCCCATCTAAAGCGCGATGGCATGCTAGATGCCCATCGCCCGCGAGGTTCCAAAAGAGCAAGAGACTGGTTCGCTGCGGGATTAAGTCTGCTTGCCTGTATGAGGTCCTTCATTCCCGCCAGCCGCGGTGCACGCACCGTGCTCTGACGAGAACGAGAAAAAGGGTGTAAGCTATGTACAGTTTGGGGTGCCCAAGAAAGGAAACGACAGTAAGCTCATCAACTCCGGGCCATGCGGGTCTGCCCCTTGGTGGCCATTGCCCTCCCAACGCCGCTATAGGTGCATGCAAGAGAAACAAGGTGCGCAATCCAATACGCGAAGCGCATGAAATCAAATAAAATGTGTTTTTTTTTCAGTAGTTTGGAGACATTCCAAATCTCGTCCGTCATTCATAAATCGTCTAGTAGCCCGCTTGGCCGGGCATCTTGCCCAGGGAGTGGGAGCCACTGCTCTTCGGGGGCAGGTGATTGTGACAAAAGATCTTCTTGGTTGTGCCGTTCATAGAACTATCCAGCTTGGTGGCGTCGATGACCAGGGTTGGGTCGTCGTAGGATTCGAGCTGGCAGCACTCGATATTCTTGAACCAGCGGTTGTTGATCACATCGTCGATATCAATACGCTTCTTAGGCTCGGGGTTGAGCATCTGCAACAAGAGGCGGCGAAGAGCAGGAGGGGTGACACCCACGTCGAGGGCGTAGCACTTGGGATAGTCCGAGTCGGTAATACAGGCGTCGCACTCCGGGTGCTTTGCGTACCACTTGTTCCAGCCGTCAACAAGCTTGTCGTAGTGAAGGTTGCCGCGTTCGGCACGGGACCAGATAGCACCCCCAAAGTTGAGGTAAATCATGATAATGGCAGAGCTCCAAACATCAAGGGCTCGGGGGTCGTACGATTCCTTCTTGGCGAGAACCTCTGGAGCGATATAAGGCTCGCTGCCACAGATACCAGGAGAGCAGAGGCGGACTTCGCCCATATTACGGCCACATTGTCCGCCAGCCTCGCGGAGACCAGGATGAGTGCCGGTGAAGACTTCTGAAACACCGAAATCAGTGATCTTGAGCTTGCTGTCCTTGGTGATGAGAAGATTCTCGAGTTTGATGTCGCGGTGAGCAATGCCGTTGGCGTGCAGGTAATGAACACCTTGGATCAGCTGCTTGAAGAGACACAGACGATCCTTCTTGCGGTCCTCGCCCTTGAGGTGGCCCTTCTGCACCAGGCTGAAAAGATCGCCTTCGGAGCAGTACTCCATCACGTGGTTCCAGCGTCCATGATCAGTGCAGAGGCGGAAGGTCTCGACGATGTTGGGGTGGTGCAAGCTCTTGGCGATGCTGAATTCTGACTTGATCTTGTTCTCGTAGTCTTGTTGGCTTTCGCGATGCGACTTGCCACGGAACTCCTTCACGGCATAGAGCTCCTCTGGGTAACCCTTGCGCATCATGAGCGTAACCTTGGACGCAGCTCCCTTGCCGAGATGCTTACCATGGCGGCCGAGAAACTTGCGCTGGTATTCAAACTCGCTCTGCAGCTCGGCGACATCCACGGCAAAATCATCTGGTAGACTTAAACTCATTCGCCGGGCTTTGGCACCAGTGCCAGAGTCGGGGGGGAGAGGCCAGACACTCCTCTGAGGGGGATACATAGTCTCGTCACCTTCTTCGGGTGGTGGTAGAGGGGTGCTAGGCCGGCTGCCATCATAGCTGCTAGCTCGACGGCTGAGATTGGGACGCTTGTTTCCGTCCTTGTTGCCATTTGCCCCGACAAAGTTGATAGCCCGGCTGCGAAAGGCCAGGCCGGTAGCGGCGCGGTTCTTCTTGAAATCGCTGCGACTGGGGAGCGCGTTGTCAGAGGCGCGTTCGCGGTGCGTCTGAGTCATCTCGAGGCCGTTGTCACTGGGCGAGGGAGGGGAGTTGGAACGAGTAGTGGCGGAGGAGCGGTTCATAGAGAAACGACGACGATTTGCGGCTCGCGGTTGACCATTGGTCTGTGGCTCCGTGGGCGCCGAGACGACCGATGGTGTCGCCGAGTCTGCAGGAGTGTAGTTGTTATTGTTGTTGCTATTAACATGGGAGTTTGATCGACGGAAAAAGCTCGACATGGTGCGCTTGAAACTCGAGGCAGTGGTAGAGCCGCGTGTTGATTGTCGTGTTAGCGAGCTGCCTGGTTCTGGTTCCGTGGCCTTGGGCGTCGGCGGCTCGTAGGATGTTGGTGGTCGGCTTGCAGCCTGTGACTGATAGGGAGCCTTATTGGCGCTTCCCGTGTTGGCACCTGGAATAGCGATAGGTCCAACACCAGAAGATGTGACTGAGCCGGCTTGGTAGGACTGCAAGCTTTGGAGATCGTGTACGTCTTGGCCCTGGAGGGCAAAATCCTGCGAGTGGCGTCCGCTGACAGGCGTGACAGGTTCAGCAGCAGATTCGCTTCCAGATTCGCCACCGTCTTCTAGAACAATCGATTCTGAGAGGTCAGCGAGATTCTGGCGTGGTGACGATGCGTGCTGAAAGAGGGTTGCGTTCAACGCAGCGGGAGCCACACTTTTAACTGTGGCGGGAACAAGCAAAAAGACGTCAGCAGGCAGGGATGGATTAGGCTTGGAGATGTTTGCAGGGTCCGAGTGAGCATGGGATCGAGCTAGGGATCAATGGGGCAGAACATGAGGCAGAACCCGACGTGAGCATGAGCGAGTGCGAGAAACAAGGGAATTAAACGGGACCGAACAGGGTAACAAGTGCCCCGAAGTCGCCAAGAAATGAATGGATAGTGCTGAGCAGTGTCAAGTCGAGCCTCAGCCCAGCAAGGCACAACAGGCAAGGATAATGCAGGTTAAAAAAGGACACTCCAGTGCGAGAATCCGACGCGGTTGAAGAAGAATAAGCACAGCTGCTTGCATTCCTTGTTCTGAAGACCATAGACTTGCAGAAGCCGTCGTCAGAAGCCGACCAAGTCCCACGTTTATCGCGTCACCGGATGGTTTCTACAGGGTCCACTGAGATATTTCTCGCGTCCCGCAGGAATGACGGAACAATGAGCGCAACAGCGTAGGAAAGAAATGACAGATTGTATAAGAAAACAGGGAGGATTTTGGCTGGGAACGAATGACCCCGATGCGGTTGGGGTCAAGTGGATGAGGTAGAGGCAAAATGAAAGGACGAATTGATTACTGAGAAAATAGTTTCCATACCTGTCAATGCTGAGTCGTGCAGGGTGCTGAGCTGTGGTTGGCGCTGGTGGGGTGCTACCGGTGTTCTCGGGGCCGGAATTGCCGCCATAATGCTGGTGCTCTATGGGTAGCTGGGTGGCTGGGTAGCTAGACTTTGGGGCGGAGATAGCGAAGGCGCCTCTGCTCTTTGGGAGCTTGCAGTGGTAGAGTCGGGGCGCTTTGGTGCACAGATGGCGTGCGAGATACAGAGGATAGAGGGTGCGGGTTGGGGGCGGCAGCTGGTCACTAACAAAAGGCGAAGGACCAAGCCAGAAAGACAGGGCCACACACCATCCAAGGAATGGGTCAGTTGAAGGATGGAGACGGTCCAGCAGCTATCGCTGGGCTGATCTGGCTATTGTGGTTGGTTGGTTGATTGGTCGGCAAAATGCGAAAGACGGTTCGACGGCACTACCGAGTCGACGCGGCGAAATATCCAGGTTTTTTTCCAGAGCACGAGATCTTGATGGATATCGTGATTCAAAGGTGTTGCGAGACGTCTTGTGCCTTGTCCAGAGTGATAGAGAATAAGCTGTCGGGAGTAGGCCCAAGTTGGATCAAAACTCGTGCCCGTGTAAGTCTAGTTGGTCGATACGACGGATGTGTGTTGAATGATGTTGAATGATGTTGAATGTCCGTTTCTTGGTGCAATCTATATATTCGATTCTTCTCTTTAACCGTTTGCAGAGTCTCTGGCGGGTGCTGAACAGGAAGCTATGGCCACAGCATGGGAGATGGAGCTGGTCGTAGTAGAGGGATGTGGCGAGGAGGCGGCGGCGGCATCAAGATCAAGGAGCCAATATTAAAAACTAAAGAGAGGCAGGATGCTGCACAATGGAGATGGTTTCCCTGGAGTCGGAGTAAACCAGAGGTATAGAGGAAGAAGAGTCGAATCGAGATAGAATTCAGGAGGAGCAAGAAAAGCGCGCAGCTTGTCTTTTGTGTCTGGCCGCCGCCAGCTATGAGTGAACTTGCGGGCTGCTGTGCTATACTCTGCCAGGCCAGGCGATCAATTCATTCGGTCCCTTCACATTCTGCCATCTCCAGCCCACCAAAGCCATACCAAACTAAGACTGCTCTTTGGCTTGAACCCAACTCAGTGTGGATCAAGCAGACGTGGGGAGCGACCGGGGCCAGGATAAGGATGGATGGGCCATGGGGAGGGGTGTGCACGTACGGAGAAGTGAGGCACTAGAGTACAGTATGTATGTAATTGCATGTAACGGAACAGCTGCACACAACCACACAAATTATCGACCATGTTGGTGATGGGCATACACAAGCAAGTAACTTGGAGGCTGGCTTTGGCTTTGGGTTGGGCTTTGTGTTGAGTGACAGCAGGCAAAAATGCTTGCATGAGTGGGAGGCCAGCTGGTGATCAAGAGAGAGGAGTATCGATCAACCGTGACAAAGTCAGACGAGAGCATCTTTCCCAAGTGTTTGGTTTGCCGTTCAAGATCATGACCTTTGTGAACTCTTTGAAGAGATGAGATAGACGAGATTTGAATGGCTGGCTTTGCTCCGCAGCATCTAAAGCACAGTGCGTGATTTTCTGACTAAAATCCACATCTTATGCGACCCAGTGGGTGAATCGCTTTTCGAAGACGCAGGACCGAAATTGTGCGTGAGGGACAAGAAAGCTTAGGTTGGTTGGCTAGCTTGGAAGACCGAAGCCCCCAGTTTTCCAGGTTCTCCTCGTCCTCGTCCTCGTCCTCCTGCCCTGTCCTGAGCCTCTTGTTTGCAGTTGCCATTTAGGTCCTAGAGTCGCAGCAGCGTATGCCTACTCTGCCTACGCGCGTACAGAAGGCAGTGGTAGTGGTAGTGGTAGTGGTAGTGTGCGCTTCCTCCAGTCTATTTTTATTTTCATGTCTGTTTTATCATCATTAGACTCAGTAACGGAGCATGTACCCAGTCCTCCTTCTAGGTACCTAGGAATAGCGACATGACCCGGCTGTCATGTACGTACCAGAGTCTCAGTACAAGTCCAGGTAGTACCGTACCTGAGTGGAAAATGCAAGCCTCGGTGAGCAATTCGGTCCATCCTATTTCCTCTTCTCTGATTGGGTTAGGGCCATTGTCAACCCAGCTCAGCTCCTCTTTCCCCATCTGGGGTCCTTCTTGGAGAGAGCGGTTCGTTGTCATTGTCCAAGCGGCAACAGCCAATCATGAATCAATCACCTTGCACAAGCACCCCACAACGGTTCATCTGGTATAAGCGGATTCATTTAATGAAATGCCATAAATTCATCATGAAGTTTTGTTATCCTACCATGTCGATCACGTCGAATTCCCTCGTCAGGAAATTACACGTTGGGCCCGATGCCATCTCCTCGGTCTGCAGTGCATCATCGTTGTAGCGGTTGATCTCATGCAATTCCAGCGCGACAGTCTGCCCGAGACCCTGTTACAGCCAAGACTTTCAGAAAGCGACCGTGACGCTGCACAATGAGAATCAATCTTTCCAATTCCAATTACACCATCAGAGCCAGTATCAGGAACAGCGGTCAGTTGATTGCATCAACACTCACACTCGTCCTCGTCCTCGTCCTCGTCATCGTCATCATCTTCTGCGACGATCTTCCACGTATCATGAAACTCCACCAAAACTATCGTGTCCCTTACAGCTCACGGCAGTTATGGAAATCGTCAGCAAATCATCCGTGTCTTGCCTGTCCCCCGAGCAAGGCGCAAGCAAGCAGTTGATAGCCATCGCCTCGCCTCAGCCCTGTCTCGCCCTGCCTTGTTATTCAACGAACCCCGTATCAACAACTGGCGGTGCGGTTGCTGATCCTGTGTCAGGGGTCTCTTCTCAATATTGACGGTTGTTGGCCAGCTCGCGTGCTTTTGAGCCAATTTAGGGTACATTGCAACCCAGTATCCGGACGTTGTTGACTGGGCCTTTGCGTCGTCCAGCACAAAACAAACTACCCCACGCATACCGAGGGTTCTACGTCGAAACAGCGGACAAGAGCACAGCATAACATCCATAGCGCTACAGTACCATTCTAGGTAGCCTTCCCACCGACACCCGCTCAGCCGCCCTCGCCTGGCTCGACAGAGAGAGGCTGGGCGCAGCATGAAACGGGACTTGGGAGAATTAATTATAGGTACCTACTTTGGTCCTGCATAGAGATGTCAGCTTTTGCCAATCGGATGAAGCCGTCCAGCATTCACCGATTTCACCAACAGAAACGCAAGACTCAAATGAGTGTCAAGTCAACTCCTTGTCCCCCCCCCCTTTCAACTATGAGCTTCACCATGCTGTAGATCTTGACCAGGATTCGCTGGTGTTTGGAACTCAAGGGAGCCGCAATCAGACATATCCTTCTGCCCGCAGAAGCCGCACTTATTCACCACAGCGGCTCTGATATGTTGAGCGAATAATACAGGTTCACTTTCTGGGGTTGCCTGACCTACAGTTTTGGGGCAAGAGATCTCCGTGTGCAAGTCCAGTAAACCGGCTGCTGATGGTTACTACAGTGGTATCAACAATCAAGGCTTTTGCTGCGTCAATGTGCCAGTAATGATCGTCGTCTCTGCTTCGTCACTACCGTCTGCAGTATCCCCCAGTCAAGTTTGCAAAAGACGCGTACGCAAGCAGATGCTGTGTATCGAGACTACGAATGCCCTCGCAATCTTCTGGCGCAAATCTCAGATACATTGCGTTGCGCGTCCCCCTGTCTCGATCTCATCTTCGCATTGTGATTGCGCATCTAAATGAGGCGGAAGTGAGACAAGTTGCGCGGTAGTCTGAGATTATTCAAAGTAAGGTTGAATTCAAAGTTTCTAGCTCACAACTGCTGACTGACTGACTGATGGTCGTCGAGATAAATATAGCAAAGCGGCATTTACGTATCCCTACGTGCGCAGTAAATCGCACGGGAATTAGATAGTTGAACGCAATTTGGTGGTCGGCAATCCACCGTGCCGTGCCAAGGACAACAGCGTCGGTCTGTCTCAGCCAGCAAACCCCCAGGAACAGATTTTAGCCTCACCTTGAATTGGGACCCTTCTCAGCGGGAAATGATAGTCATCAAAATCTCCGCCAGATCCAAACAACGAGGGGAGGCCTTACCGCAAATCTGGCATAATGTTATTTGCACTATCTAACTAGTCTTTGGAGTCCCTTGCTGCGGAGGTCCTGAATGGCTGGATACCGCTGCAACAAACGAAACAAGGGGTTGTTCTGGCCTGGTCTACTTTTGTGTATCCGTTCCTTGTGAGCCTGTTGAGCTACCCAGGTTCTAGCCTTTTGGCGGCTGGTCTTTTTGAGTTTGTGAGTTTATCGTCAAGCACATAACGCGCCTTGGGCGGCTATCGTTACGAGTTTAAC
>JABFAK010001015.1:0-14696 GCA_013266265.1 Fusarium sp. NRRL 66182 | reverse complement strand
CCCCAAAACGACATATCAGCTCAACGGCCAACAACCACATTTGGCTCCAGCAGTCGCCTCGAAACGACCTAGCCCCATCATCCAACATGAATCCCTTTAGTCCAGGGTCCTCTTTTTCCAGTCATGGCATATCCTTTCGTTGGTTGGGTTACAAGCTTGTGACCCCCCCTGGGTTGTAGCCAGCCACCCCCCGCTCCTCGGCTGCGAACCTAGGATCAGACCACCACAATACAGACATATACAGAACCAGATGGTACGCGGACCAACTTGGTGAGTGGCCATTTGTACCTAGTGCAAGAGCTTATACTAAATTAATGGTGCCATCTACAGTATAATCTCCGTTGGCTTGGTTCTGAAACAATCCGTTCATGGCTTAGAAGCTTATCGAAAAAGAAGCTTGTGGTGCCATGCAGCATCATCATGGCTGTACCTTCGTCACCTAGGCCGTTAGACCTAGTATCCCCAGTCACAGCCTCTCGTTTTTACGGGTGGTCCGTTCTCTCATGAGCCACCTGAGCACCAAGGCTGGCTGAGCTGGGACCTTGGCACTTGTGCCTTGAATGTGCAAGATAACGGACGGTTACTGTCTTGCTCTCCACCGGTTGTGAGCCAGAGCTTAATGGAGGGGTACGAATAGCCTGACACCAGGAGATCCAGATCTGACGGCTCACAATTCCTTCAACATGATGATACAGCATCGCGCCAGACCGACGAGCCTCGGAGACCGGCTCTGGCAGGGAAGATATATGGCGCCTTCTCATGTACCCTTCCGCACTTGACATGTGAGCGGTAGGGCTTTTCAGGTAGAGATATCCAATAGAGGCTGGATGAACAAGGTCTCACTATGCCGATCACTTTGGAAAGAGCACGTATGCTCAAGTACGTCTCTCAGTCCCCGTTCTAGTCCCAGCCCCGGTTTCCAGTCTCCTACCCCCAAACGAGTCCACCTATGTACTTTCCAGCTCCAATTCCAGCTCCCCAGAAGCTGTCCTTGGGTCCCCCTTTGGGCGGTAAGGGCAGGGACACTGGCCAATTCGATTGTCGAGCCATTGCAAATGCAATCAGGGCATCAACTTGAATCCACACACGGCTTCCCCATCATCCAGCATTGGTTTTCCCACGACCACGGATTCAAACTAGCCACATTCTCCTATTGGAAGCCTACCAATTCACGTGGGGAGGAAGAAAAGCTTGTCTTGCCTTGACACAACACCCTCAAGTCGCCTTATGTTACGTTTGACACAACAGATCTCGCCATATCAAATGCCTAGGGCCAATACATAACCACGCGAGAGTGTAGTCATCAAGGGCCTCGAGTCACAATCTTCTCAGGCCTCGGGATAACATTGGACATCCCCGTGACTAGTCACCCGACTCTGAAGCTTCAGGGGGCGAAGCAACAGAAGGGAGAAGAAGGAAAAGGAGTCGCTGACCGAGACACGACAAGAGACAAGACCACCGAGAGGACTAAGCAGACAATAGTGCGGCTGAAAGGGAGCTGGTGAGTAAAGATGTGACGATGGAGAGGAAAAGTCACCCAACCCAGCATGTGCCTTGACGTTGACAATAGCATGCAGCAGAGACGCGGAGCGGCAGTGAGATTGATTGCCGTTAGCGAAAAGGCGAGCAAGACGGCTCATTCGCTCATTAGCTGGGAAAGAAGTAAGGGGCGGGAAAGACATTCGATCCGTCCCTTGAACGTTAAACGATTGTCTCGTGGTGCCGAGAAATCTCTGGAGTGGGGTGACTTCTGCCTTTCGTTTGGTGCACGAGACTACGGCATAGCCCCTCCTCGACGGGAACAGGGCCATCGTTCTCTAGTTTGATTGTTTGATGCGCATCAGCGTGAGTGGCGCTGGGACTATCGAGCAGGCTCTGGTGACGTCGAAGCCGGAGACTTGGAGTCTGCCGTATAAGCACTCCAGGTCCCTTCGGCCAACAGCTCTCGTGGTAAAGCACGGTGCCGGCCGCAGGCCCAGGCCAAACTGTCAACAGAAGTCGTTTATCAAGACGTTCACGGATCGAAACCCAATCGCCCTCCAACTCGACCTCATTAGAATTCCCATCCTCCATCGATAAGCGGTCACTATCAAGAGGCAACCCGGGCACGCCTGGCTGCGGACACAAACGACACCCGGCCCGCTCTAGACATCCAACGCAAGATCGGGACAAACACCCAAGGAACTATCGAGATCCAGGTCCTGTTCTCCTCAGTGCCTACCATGGCGGGGGACCATACTGGGGATCACCAGTCATTCTATGACTTCTTCATTGAAGAGCCAGAGGTACGTTAACCGATTAGTGATGGCGGTGGTGATGGCGGTTGTGGCGATGGACAGGTTTTTCTTGCCCCTTTGTGCGAAGCGAGTTGAAGTGGTAAGTGTCGCTAAAAAGAGCTCAATCTGAGAAGGCTCTGTCAGAGTTAATGCTCAATGGCGCGGTGCAAAGCATCAGGCCAGTGGCTGAATCTCGATTCTGCTGGTATCCGTCTCTGTCCCGTCTCATTCGAAAAATGGCACAAGCCATCGCACCATGGTTGACCACCTACCACGGCGTGCCGCAATGCTAGAACGGCGCTCACAGAGCGCCACTGGAGTCAATCTAGCGAAAATTCCTCCTCGAACGAGCGGCAAATGGATAGCTCGGGAGGATAAACGAGACGAGGCGAGACGGATCCAGGAGAATGCGGGAATGCGGTAGCTTGGAGCCTAGAGACGGAGTCAAAAACATGAGACTAATGAGAAAATTGAAGTTGGAATTAAGTCTAACGTTTGAGCGTTTCCGTTGAAGCAGATGATAGCGCCGGCGCCACCCGACCATTTCCCACGTCAACAGCCCATTTCGTCGCCGAATCGAACCAGCCGCGATGCGCCGCCACATCCAGAACCAGAACCGACCGAGATCGAGGCCCACCGCCCGCCGCACCCGCCGCACCCGGTACTCGGAATGCAACTACCGGTGTCTGCGTCGTCACGTGCCCAATCACGCGCTCACCTCGACCTTGACCTCGATCTCAACTTACACACGCCCTCGCACCAGAGCCAGCTTTCTCATGGCATCGATGGAGCTCATTCAGCGCAGAGCCCAGCAACTTTGCCCCCTTCTGGATTTGCGACTCATATTCCTTCCACTTCGTCTGGTCCCATGTCATTGGATTGGAACCTTTACCATGTTCCCCCCAATCTACAGCTGAATCCGACTCATTTTGATTTCCAAGTTCCCGGAACCATGGGTATGATTGGACATCCAAGCCACCTAACACATGCGCCCACGGATCCTGCGTTTGCCTACGGAGGCAGTCTCGTTTCTCCGTCCAACATACATCCACGCAGGACTCATTACGATACTGGCGTCCCAGGCCACTGGGATGACTCTCTCGGCCACGATGCCAGCACCCCAAAGGCGGGAACGCCCGCTTGTAACATTTCAGATAATCCTTGGGCTGAGATAGACGAGCCTCCCGAGGACGGCAATTCAACGCCCGCTTCCCGACCGCGGAAAACTCCTCGTCCCGGACGGCAAAAGAAAGGAGCCCGCAAATCATCGGATGCTTCTCAAGGAGCTAGAAGCACCAGTACTGGCGGAACTGCGCCTTCGGTATCTGACGCCGCGAGTCCCAGCTCTGCGTCACAGAATAGCCGCGCCAGCATGGGCTCCAAGTCTGCATCCATGACTTCGACAGCTTCGACAGCTTCTAGCCGCCAGAGTAAGCTTCGCAGCGCCTCGAGAACGTCCAAAAACAGTCGACACAAGCCCAACGATACCCCAGAAGACCGTCGAACTCGCGCTTCCCACAACCTCGTCGAGAAACAATATCGAAATCGGCTCAACGCACAGTTCGAATCACTTCTCAACGCACTGCCAGATCAAGCTCGATACGGCGACGGCAGCAATGTCGACGGCAACTATAATGGTGCGGATAATGAATCAGATGGTGCGAACGATCCGGATCGACGTGTGAGCAAGGGCGAGGTGCTTGAGATGGCTCGCAAGCATATTCAAGCACTAGAGCGCGAAAGAAATCAACTCGAGTTTGAGAAACTTGAGCTTCAGGGCAGTCTACAACGACTCAAAGGATCGAAATCCGACAGTACAGCATCCTCTTCCGGCCAAGAAAACTCCCTCGACCCCGATGCGAAGAAGGACGAGGAAAAGGAGGATGATGGTGATGGCAAGGAAGGATGATGGGAGATGGCCAAGAGGAGTATAAGATGGCTTTGACCGGGTCCAGAAAGACACATAAACTGCCTGGACCATCTCTTTCATCTACATGCTTGTATTCCCTGTCTTTACCTGACTCTTTCTCTCATCTCATCTCATCTCATCCCATGCCTCTCTGCTTTCTTTCATCTCTGTTTTGATTTTGCTCCGAGCTCTTCTTCTCTTTGCTTACGTGGCACTATGCTATCACGACGAACATGCTGCATCAGGCCATGACGCTCATGTCTATCATCAGCTACAACCCCATCGAGATTTGCTTTTATGTTTTGCTTCTTCCTGTCTTTCAGGTTCAAGAATGTTTATGCGAGACGGCAAAGATAGGAAGTGACTTGGTCATATGCCAACACCTACTTGTCCTTTCTGCCCCTCTATGTGATTTTTGATATTTCTTCTCATACTCTCACTTGGACATGTATTTTTGTCTATCCCTTGTTACCTTTTCTCTGCCGTTCAGTCGTTACTTTCCTTCTTTCAACTCATGATACGGCTCAAAGTCCTTGACAAAAAAAAATAACATACATAGAGACCTGGGCTGGGCTGTGCTGGACGGATACTGTATCAATACGTCATGCTTTCATGTTCTCTGGCTTTACTTCTTACTTGGTTGCATCCATGATGGGGCATTGGCATTCTGTAAGGGGACCTGGCGGGTTGGTGGTAGGGAGAGACAAGTGTTACTATACTGGTACTTGTGGTTTTCATCAAGACCAGTGGGAAAGGCCAAAAATATTATTAGAAAAGGGGAACAGGATAGACATTATGCTTGGGCAATAGATACACGAGATTGTCCCATGAGATCCATGGCCTTTTGCAACCGTCCACAGTGATGCAACTCTTTGGTCGAGGTTTGAATTTTACATCATGTGCCTCAGCGCAAGCTCACTTGAATACATTTTCATGTATTGGTCTTGTCTTGACGTTCACTTTGAATACGCCAAGCTTTAAGGTCGACATTAGGACTGATGACTACTGGATGGGCTTTAAACTTGGGTCCTCTTAGCTAGTCTATGCTGCTGGATCAATCATCCTCTCTCCAACACCGACGAGTCAACAACTTGGATACTCAAGCCTCTATAGTTAGTTGTCTGCAATCTTCCAAAACATCAAAACACATTCAGGTGCTGGCACGGTTGACAATGTTCCTTTCAGAAAATATATATTGGCTACTATCCAGCCACTACTATATGATACAAGATAGCTGGCAGCTATTCAAGCTTAATTTTTTTTGGGTCTAATTGGTCATAAATCCATCACTCATCATTACTGGAAACTCTATCCAGTTGGTTTCTTAACGTCTCTCCCGGGGTCCGTCCTTGTCCCTGGTCCTGAACCACCAATTGGTAAATATGAAACATGAAAACACGAACCCAATGCCTGATTCAGCTTTTGAGAACCGCCCCCAATGCCCTGGAACTGCTTTCTACAGTACCACGAATACGCCTTCAATGATCTGAATGCCCGCGACAGAGAGTCATGGCTTAGAAGCCGACGGGGCGACAAGAAGCGCGAAGTCAAAAAAAATCACACAAAAGAAACCTGACCATGGGTTGACGGCCCTAGGAACCTAGCAATGTATGAAACAGAGAGAAAGCGGCGTCTGGGCCACATGTCCGAGAGATATAAACAAGGGAAGAAAACGGGAAAAGGCTCTTCAAGGTTAAAGCCAAAAACAAGAAAAAGGCAAACATTAAGCAGGCAAGCGATTGCCTACATGATACATCAGGCCACTCTAAATTCGGTCGCCGTTACCCTTAGCGTAGGCTCGAGGGAACAGGGCATATTGTCCAACAGGAGGCACCTGGGTGCCAAGACTTGTCGTCCTAGCACGTTGGCGTCTGCCCTTGGTAGGCTCGGTCGACTTGCTTGGTGGCATCTCGTCCCTGACGACAGACTCGCTTGCATGGCTCTTGTGATTAGACCTCTTGCCAACAGCGATGGAAGGGAAGGGTGTAAGCTCAGGGACTGTGTCCTTCTCGATGGAAGCAGGAGGAGTCGTCTCCTCTTCATCACTGTCATACTGGGATTTGGCAACGTGAGACTCGCGGATTTTGTCGTTTGCTTCGACCCATTTGCTGAGCGACGTGCTGCTTGTCAGACGGGTCAAGTTGGTCCAGGTCGAGTTAGTGGAGACGTGTCGCTCTCCAGTCGAGTCAGAGATGGACGTGGAATTGGTGGCAGTTGTGGAGGTGCTTGCACGTTGATTCAACGAAGCATGGCTGTAGACGTTGCTCACATCCTCGTAGGCATGGTTAGGGTCGACGATGCCATGGACCACGTCGTCGTCGCCAGAACTCTGCTTCTCAGTCTCATTGAGCAGCATTTGCTGGTGATAGTCGCCAGGAATGAGCAGCGAGGGAGATAGAGTAAAGCCGTAGGACTCCTTGAAGCTAGACGCCTGAGAGTCGCTTCGAGAGTGGCTGAGCTTAGGCGGCCGGTGACCCTTCTCTCCGCGTGGGAATGAAAAGTTGCTTGTCACTGCAACTCCTGTGCTTGATGCGACGGCCTCGAGGCCGCTCTCGGGTGAAGTCTGACTAGCTGGGCTTAGAGCCGACATATCAAAGCGGGATGCGGAAAGCATACCGGGAGACGACTCGGCAGTGCCGGCAGTCGGGAGCTCCCTCAACTCATCGTCAAACATGGCCACTTGAACCCCAGGTGGCATCTCTCGGCCATGGTCCATTGACGGACGTTCCCATTCATACTCAAAGTTGGCATCGGCCTCATGCTCGTAGCAGTAGTCGATGTCGTCTTCCCAGCTCTCCCTGATTGAGGGAACATGGCCTGTGCTGCGCTGGGCAGCGGCATTGTCACGAGATGCTCGAAGAAGAGGAACGGACTGGCTGGCACGGAGTGATGATCTGTTGCCAGTAGCACTCACTGGTGAGCGCTGAGCCAAATGCTCTTCCTCCTCAGGCACGTCTGGCAATGGTCTCTCGTAAGTTACTGCAGGTGGAAGCGGCCAAGCGGCATCATCAGGGGTGGTTATCGCGTGCGAGAACCGATACTCGTCCACTGACAACACTTCCGATTCCGGCGTGATAACACGTCCGTGAGACGTTGCTGGAGGGCGCTCCATGATCTCGCTAGGATTGAAAGGCTGCGGGTGTCGGAAGTCGCCACTGGTCTGGGGGCGATCCAGGCCTGTCATTGCAGGTGGCTCGCCATCTCGCAGGGCTGACTGCCGGCTGGAACCCCTCGGAGGCGGTATAGGGGCCCCAAGGGTAGGAGAATGCAATGGCTCCATAGGAGGAGATCTCGGGGGTCGAATTGGCCGAGGTGGGCTTGTGCGAAGCTGTTCCTGTGATCGAGCGTGCTTGATCAGGCGTCGTGGAAGGATAGAGCCTCTTGAGCTGCGAGGTGATACGTCATGGTCGCCGACACGATCTGAGGACAGGTTGGGAAAGTACAGGTCTTGTCCATCGGGGCCCCTAGCAAGGCCAGGAGTACGCGATGCCGGTGCTGCCTGGTCGCGTGGAGTGTGAGTTACATGTTGAAAGTTAAACGGTCCAGATATTTGAAGCTTCTTCTGAAGCGCTGTCTCCTCGCGTGATTTCCGGCGGGCAAAGATAGTGGGCATGAAAGCGTCCTTGACCACTTTCAAGGATGTTTCGCTGCCTACTTCAGTAGAATACAGCGAGCTTCCTGACGAGCTCTGAGCGCTGCTCTCCCTCCTCAACCGACCTGACTTGCTCGACTTTGCGCGACGGTGAAAGATGTTCTTGCCCAAGACTTGCACGCTGTCGGGTCGGTCTCGAGAGGAACTGCGGCTGGTCGTGGATCGCTGGGATGAGTGGCGAGTGATGCTCATGTTATCGAAACTTTGCTCCCATCCCCGTTCACTATTGATCAACGACGAAGATCCAGACGACGCAGTACGGTGACTCCGGGTAAGGTGGGATGCATGCTTCACTTGCTTGCTCAACTGACGAATTCTCTCGGGAGACGGAGGGCCATCGATAGCTGGCACCATGTATTCGTCCAGGTCGAGGGGTGGCTGATGATTGGTGGGAGCTACATCATAGTAGCCATGATTGGTGTTGGAATTGGTGATGCTGGCGGTAGCATTCTGGTTCCTATTCTGATTTGTATCGCGCTCAGGACGATCCGTCTGATATTCTGAATAATGAGGCATTGTAGTGGCCCACATGATGATACAGGGCCTCCAGAAGGAGGGCTACGACGAAGCGTGCCCTCTAAGTAAACAATGGCTGGCTGGCTGGCTTGGTTGGCTGAGCTTTTCGACGGTTGATGATAATATGTCCAGCAGTAGTTATGAGCACATAAGGAGTGAAAGGTAAGACCTAGCAGAGGCACTGTACAACAAGACAAGACAAATCAAAAGCCAGGTTTCAAACGTGTATCGAAAGGAGGGGTGAGAAAGATTATTGGGGGATACAATAATAATAATAATTGTGAGGATGCAAAGTATCATATAAGATTGATTGCCTGGGAGCAGGAGATTGATGCAATCTTGGGGCAGCTTGTAACCTCCCAAAGATTAGACAGGCCCTAGTAACTGGGACTAAGGAAGACTAGGGGCGGTGGTAAGGGGGGGACCCTCGACCAGGGCTTCGGTTGGGTTGGGTTGGGTTGGACTACCCCTGGCCCTGGTCCGTCTCGTCGGACACAAGCCCCGGGAATCTGGGGGGTGCTATGGGATTAGCCCAGGACGGATCGATTAGGCGGACTGAGCGTTGCAAATCCAAGCACCTCGCTGCGTTACTGTACGTAGTAGTGCCTTTCCGTCATCTCAGGCGATGGAGGAGACGTTGTAAGGCGACACGAGCTTCGTGATGGTGCGATTGGACGCCCTAACAGGTACCAGGCAGATAGATGCTGCGACTTGTTTGACCATGCCCTCCCTAGGTACAAACATACAAGAATAAGAAAAGATAGACTTCGTTACACACAACACGATACCGACATCAAGGACGGGGATTACACGAGAAAAAAGTGACATGAAAAAAAACTCTTCATGCCGCAGAAGCAATGAGAAAGTGGATGCTTGATGCTAGAATGGGCCGTTGACGCACGCCTGCTTTTCCAACGGCATAAAAGCAAGTCGAAAAGGTGTCAGCCATGGGTGAACTGGAAGCAGAACATGACACTTACAGGAGCAGAACAAGAATAGCAGCCATAGAGATCGACATGTGGGTTCCATTGCGTTTGTCGCCTGGTCTACATGTATGTGTAGGAGAGTTTTCTGTTGTCAAGATTTGCTGCCAAAAACCTCCTCTTTCGGGATACACAAGTGACAGCCTGTGTCAAGCCCTCTGGGCCTCCCCAAACGCCTGTTCCCTGTTAGCTCTGCTCTTAGTCAGTAACGTTGGTTCTGCTGGGAGCCGGCGCCCTGAGCAATGCAGGAACGAAGCCATAGCCACTCCGCTTGGCTAGTAGGGTGACGACTGAACCCACAGAGTAGGTTACGTAGTTGATTGACGTCGTGTGTGTGTGAGGTCTTGGGGCTGTCTTGGCCAAGTCTTGTCGAGTCAAGACTTGGAATACTAGTCTAAATGACCAGGTAATTGGACCCTACAGAGCTATAAATTACCAGCAGAAGGTAACCGCTTGACATGTTCTTTCGGTCACAGTGGTGCCGAGTCTCGAAATTGCCAACCCAGGTACCGAAAGTCGAGGCAATGCAACCAGAAGAGAGGGGATCGGTGAAAGCTGCAAGGATCTTCCCAACCAGCGCCCTTCCCCCGCTGCATTTTGGCCCGTATAGTCGGAGCCTTAGGGCACTGCTCGGGTCCTAATTCCCCCAGCCGTGCCTTGGTGGCGTCTTGACCCTCATTCTATGCTGTGCCGTCACTGTGCCTCTAGCAAAATGATAGATGGGCTACGAGACTTTTGGTGTTGACGATGTTCCCCAGGCCTCATTCTTCTGTTTTCGGAGCTTAACTGGGCTGACTGAGCTCGGCTGCAACGCACCACAAGACGAGCTAGCCCAGGACCCTGTTTGCGGGTCGTTGGAAGAAACGAACTCAGTCAGCCAGTGTTGCAAGCTAAACATCCTGTGGTACGTTTTAGCGTCGGGGACGGCGAGGATGAGACAGACCGTGGCAGCGTGTCTAAAGTTGCGCAAGGGCCACATGTGCAGATTGCTTCATCTTCTCCTAGCTCAAGGGGACGGCATTTTCTTGTGTATAGCGTTGCTTTTGATAACCATGGCGGTTTTGAATGAGATCTAACCAAAGTCATGGCTTAAACGTGTTTGGCTATCACCAACCATTCCAGAAAACACGTGTGAACTGGATGAAAATGTTTCCGTAAATAGTACTTTTTTTCTAGGTTGGCATCTCCTGAACTTTGCTGCCATCTCTGGACGGATAAAATGGGTTGTCTCAGGCTAACAGCACTTTCAGGCTGTAGATAGACTTGCTCCCAGAGCCCCAAGGACGATTATCAACTTGACACAGATGCTTGACCAAGGAGCTGCTGATTGAAGACTTCTGATTGATTCCTTCGAGCCGAGCAGACGCCAAGGCTGAGGGTGGCCTCGACAGCGTAGAGCAGACTTGGTCAATTTGCACATTGTCTGATTTGAAGGATGAAAGAAAAGGGCCAAAAAGTGAAAAGAGACATGACTCCAGAATCTAGCTAGGCTCGGTTTGGTTAGAACCCTACCTGGACTATCTCTGTTGCAGCACAGCACACAGACGGCGCGGCATCCGGCTTGAGCGTTGAGGTGAGCTTGTGTATACGGCCAACAGCGGCAGCAACGACAACAACATTGAGAAAAACAACAGCAGCTGCTCGGATACCCTGAACCTGACGACCCGCTGCGCTGGGACGGACCCCCATAGGCATGTGGGACGACGCGTGCGCGGTGGGTTTTGCAAGACTTTGAGTTCACGCTGAAAGAGAGATGGATCAGCTTGTGGGTGACGCGGAGGAAGAGCCCGATGAGCGAATATGAGACAAAAGCTTGATGTCGATGGGCGACGAAACAGACGCGATGCATCTGTTCCTGTTCTGGGATGCTGCCGCGACCTTGTTGGTTCTCCAACCGCCTGCAGGTTACTGTTCCAGTTTGGGAGGGTCAGTAATGGAGAAGACAGGGGTCGTGCAGTACAAGTACAGGCTTACAGGGCAATGCAAGGGTCAAGGTTCCTTGCTTGTGAGGCTAGTCAGTAGTCAGGGGTAGGAATGCCGGCCCTATCGTAATGAGGCCATCGAAAAATGTGTGCGACAGCTTTCCCTTGGGGGGCTTCGTCTGAGCTTTAGGACCTCCTGTTTGAGTCGTGTTCAAGCATTGAAAGCCTCCTCATCCTCCTGCTGTTGGGGGGGTTCTTCCTCGTGGATTCAGAAACAGACATGTCCCAGATCCAATCGCATCTTTGCCCCTGCTCAGAGGTCCACCACAACAAGCTGCATCAGTTGTCGAGCTACTGTACTGGGCAACGGCCTACGGGATGTCTGCCGCCACTGACCCTGAGGCTGCAGGAGCAGGTTCTGGGGGCTTGTTAACCCAAGACGCTAAGGCTGGGCTCGGGGCTTCTAGAGGCTGTCGCCAGAAGCCGTCATGGAAGCTTCGATAGCCAATGTGATTGCGAGATGATGGTGTTGTTGAATACGATAGCCTACCTTGCCTTGTGCATGGCAACCAAATGCAAGAGGATGAAGGAACGTCGATGTTGCAGTAGCGAGACAGACAGATGAGTGACTGGGGTATTGAAAGGAGCGAGGTACGGAGGTAGGGACAGAAGGCTGGCTGCCTACCTCTAGTACCTAGATACCTATCTAATGTACCCAAGTAGATTGAATTGATACCTACAATATTAGGAGCGAATGCTAGGGTAAGGTAGGCATCAAATCCACTCCTTCCACTTTATTGACTTTGTGAGTCGCTTCTGCGGGCTGAATCCAAATGGGCAAGAGCCAGGATAATGGTAACGTCCCGTCTAACTACTAACCTACCTCTATGTAGGTAGGTAAGTAGGTAGTAATTTTAGCCTTTACACTTGTTAGCCCTACCTAAAGTACTACGACATTATACGGATATACATCAGCCATGACCAGATTGCTAATAAACAACGGATATATGTATCCTGCGTCGTATCAAGTCCGGCAAAAGCATGTACGATGCATTCGTGTCAGCATCACATCACGTCCCATCCACCAGCAGCCAAGTAAGTTGCAGACACTCCTCTCAACACATGTAATCTTGGCAGACTTTACGTCAAACAACCACCTGCGGGCAACAGGACGCCACTTACAGACAGATTCAAGGTTGGCCAAGACTTGAACCCAGCTGCATGTCACCTGTCATGTAATTTACCCGGTGGTTTTGGTTGTGGTTGTTGGTTGTTGGTTGACAGGAACCAGAACGTTGCTTCGCTTTGCTTTGCTTCGCCTTGTCTTGCTTACCGTGGAGTCGACGTGTGAAGAGATCATTTCATTGACTTGCCCAACGAGGTAGGTAGTTCTAACGATCGTTGCTCAGATTGTCGAATTTGCTCACAGACAGGCGGGAACTTTACTGCTTTGGCTCATTCTTACATACATATTAACCTTGCCTTGTAGACAAGGGGCCTGGTAAACAGAAGCGAAGGATTGTTGGATGCGATGCTTCAAAATTTGATTAAACACATACCTGTGTATGTATGTATGTATGTATGTACATGCAGCGCGGGGGAAACTGAGGGTTTTTTTTTTTCTTTCTCTTTCTTTCTCCCTTCATCATCTAGTCCAGTTCCCTGTCACTGGTTTACTACCTACTCACCCATGCAAATGAGAGGCTAATGATGATAGACACTTTGAAAGGAATATGTCCCTAGTGCCCGTTAGCACGATGGATTCTCGTCTCTGGTGATTTTATGGAAATGTTCCCAGGCCGATGCCTACCTAGGTAGGTAGGTAGTAAGTACCTAGGTATAACGCACCTCGGCAGTATTCCCTCATCCTTCAGAGAGAGAGAAATATCCATTCGCTTCACTTATAAAAGCACCAGTTCAAGCCAATCGGCGCAACACAGCCGAGATGGGTCGTCTGGTAGACGATTACTCCGTACATTGTAATCCCTTTCTCCTCCTCTGCCCACAATTTTCCCTCCCTCTCTCTCTCTGTCTGCCTGTCTCCCACTTTAATCCCTGCGAGCACGCGCGGTGCCTGTGCCTTTACGGCAATCGGAAGTGCCCTCGCGTGTCCCCCTGCAAGAGCCATCATCAATCCAGTGCTGCGGGATTCCAACGGTCTCCTCCAGACTTGGGCTGGGCGCTGCGGCATGGACTTGAACTTTGGCTTGGGCTCAAGCTTAGACTCGAGGGCAATCAATGCCCAGTACTCCGCAGTCCATCCCAATGTCCATAGACGGGTAATGGGTATGCATAAGCTGCAGCTGAACTCAATTCGTGCTCTCGAGCCGGGGACCGTACGACGTCGAAATTCATGCAAGCCCCGGACTTGAACAGAAGTCGGTGTGACTATCCTAGCCATGCGTGTGCGTGTGCGTGTGCGTGCAATCCTCGGACCTTGCAGCTTCATGCTCATGGCACATGCTTATGTACCTACTAAGGCAAGGGCGACATTTCTAGCCGGAATCACATTTGATACGGCAAGATACGGAGGAACGAATCCGATATCTTGGGAGTGGGACAGTGGAGGGCCTCGAATCCAAGGGAAGACTGGTGCCGTAGCAGGTATCTTCACCTCTGCCTCTGCTTCAACGGTACGGAACCGATCTCTGTTTCGCGGGGCATAGCGACCCAGTATTTCTCTCTCATCACGCCAACAGCCTGGAGTGGGCTAGCATTGCCTCGTCGGATGTAGAGCCTCTCGAGGTTACCGTTCAGCAGCCCCCCCCAGCACTCGCATGCTGTCCGCCGCGCCGCTTTCTCGGCCCTCCCCTCTGGCTCTCTTCCTTCCCGCCGCTAATGGGGCCTGTCAGTGGTTGGAGGCTTTAGCGCCGGGGAACTGCTTCTTGTTTTCCGCTCCGTTCCTTCGGGGCCCTCGTCGTTGATTCAATTGCCGCAATGCTGCAGGGTAGCTTTTCGATGGAAGAAGCTTGGATAAACACCAGTCAGATACTGTCCACCAACGTTGGTAGTCGATGTGAATCTGAAAACTATATTCGATAGACTACTGCATTACGGATAAATACGGGCTTACTAGGTCTGCTTAATTGGCCATGTTGCATGGCATGAAGATCTACCTACCTGTCGGTAAATGAACAGTCACTCGATCACTCAATTAATCTGACGAGGTAGGGCGCCCATGCTAACCTCCTTCTCCCTGTTCCTACAGCTGTCATCGCTCATCAAACGCAAGAACCATATGGCCGATCAATCGGGACAAGACAAGTAAAGACAGGCAGGCAGCTGGCAGACCAACACTGCAGAACGACGACCGTTGACCCTCTGGGAAACAATACTAACTAGGAGCTAGGCTAGCTCAGGCCGTTAGTCCAGCAGATCGTATCCTTATCAGGGCCACGGAGCACAAAAACCTCGGAGAGTACAACGGCCCCCCCCCCC
>JABFAK010001013.1:0-19546 GCA_013266265.1 Fusarium sp. NRRL 66182 | reverse complement strand
ACACTTTTGTATTGATGAGTTACGGCATCCAAGATTATCATATATACCTGATAGCCTTTTGGAATATTTTTATTACTTTCTTGACCAAAAGCGACGGCTTGTTGTAGGTAGTACCTGATGCAACAGCATAGGCCAATCACAGTGACGACAGAGAGGAGGCCAACTTACCTGGCCCGCTCTAAAATCAGCGGCCATTTTCAACCCCTTTCACCAACAACAACCCAAACTACAATCAGTCCCAGACTATTTGCCCACAACCTCTCAAAATGCCCGCTGGAGTGATAAGCGGGCCGTTTGTTGGGCCTTCGAAACAAAAGACAGTCGCTGAGCGAATCGCCACGACTCTTTATTCGTCAACGTGTCGGTCGCCCAAAACACAAACACAAACACAAACAACGCGCGCGGTTGCGACCAACACCAGCGCCGATGCATCGCAACTCATCAGCGTCGTATGCATCTCTGATACACACAACACATTTCCATCGCCGTTACCCATGGGCGATATTCTTGTCCATGCTGGGGATCTCTCACAGTACGGCACGTTTGCCGAGGTCCAGGCCCAGCTGAAATGGCTTGCATCACAGCCGCATCCATACAAGGTTGTCATCGCTGGGAACCATGATCTGATTCTTGATTCGAATTTTGTCTCTGCACACCCTGATCGCGAGCTGAACCGCCCCGGGCAATCTCGCTCTGACCTTGACTGGGGCGGGATACATTATCTGGAACATGATTACATAGACCTCTGTCTTAAGCATCTGAGCCGCACCATTCGAATTTTTGGAAGCCCTTGGACGCCGAGATTTGGTAACTTTGCATTCCAGTACGGTCCAGAAGCGGACGTATTTTCTTGGAAAGCTTCAATACCGCCACGTACCGATCTCATGCTCGTACACGGCCCACCCAAGGGGCATCTGGATGACGGAGGCAGAGGCTGCCCGGCACTGCTCGCCGAGCTGTGGAGGGCAAAACCAAAGGTCGTGGTCTGCGGTCACATTCATGCGGGGAGAGGGGAACAGGACCTGTTTTTCGACCGTATTCAGGCCAACTATGAGGCAGTGGTCATGGGCACAAAACCGTGGCCCTCGCTCTTCAGCCTCGCCCTATGCTATACATGGCACAAGCTAGGAACCTTTATCGGCCTTTCGCCAAGGAACCGGCAGGTCAAGGACACGCATTTGGTGAACGCTACTATGGTTAGGGGACGGGGTGGCAATGGGCGCCTGGATGCAGTAGTAGTGAATGTCTAATAATAGCCGCTTTGAGGATGGTAAGCTGATGATAGGAATCTCGCTTACTAACCAACATGTTCCGTGGCCCGTGCGCCCGAGGAGCCCCTTCTCGTCCGCTGCTCTTCCAGTTTCCTCCTCATTCAGGGTCTGTCACAATCTGATCTAAAAAGACGAGCAACATCATGGTCCTGTCATGCTCTCCAGTATACAACTGGTTTTCCCGGACGTTGAATAGGGGCAAGGCAAGCCCTCGACTCGAAACCACCCAGCAGGCATCCACGTCGCCCGCCGATACTCAAGTTGACGAGGAGCTCTTGTTTCCTCACTGGCCACCACCAAATCCCCGGGAAATCCTCTCGCAACGCGATGCCTATCGCGATCGCATGAGACATCGCAAGTATCGTGCTCCGAAAGGCGTCTTCCAAGATTCTTCTCTTTACGCTTTATACCGTATTTACGAGTGGATAATGGCGGGCCATACAATCAACATGCGTAACGAGCTGGAACTCTTCTGGTGGCACCAAGGGTCTGTGTCAACCATCCCCGACCCCGGTGAACAAGGCGACCCTGAAAGATATGCAGTCTTGTCGTGTATACCGGCTTTATTGGTTGAGAGCTTCAATGAGCGACAGAGATTGGGCATGCGACGGGAGGAGCCACATTCCATACTATCTATTGAGGAGCAGCTTCACTGGGCATCAACGCCAGTAGTGCTAGAGACGGAGCCTCCATGGACAAAGGATGTGGCTCCTCTGGATACGGTGTTGAATATACCGCATGATGAATCCTATGGCCCACAGCTCACTTCGTTGGATGACCCGAAAGCATCAGTTGCGTTTAAGAAGAAGAATATTCTCATGATGGAACCGCATATACACTTTGTTTAGATAGTGAAAGTATACCCAAATTATAGTACCGGAAATAAGCAAGAATAACATCTACCATCATCTTGATACACGTACTTTTGAGTTTCGGTAACGCTTCTCAGGCTTTGGAATGTGACAGGTGGTGACCAAGGCCACGTCAGCCGACCCTTGTTCTCAGCCATCTTGATAACCACCAACCTCGTCGTCTTCCAACAATAAACACACCAGTAGGCCATAGACAAGATGGTCATCTCTCACAGCGAGTCCGTCTCAGAGACAAAGACACATGGTCGCATCATCTTCTATCATCAGACTCAGTATAAAAACGATGAATATGTCTCCGTCCTTCCCGCACTGAACCCTGCAGCCGGCGTCAGCCACATCATAATAGCCGCGATTCACCTCAACGCGCCCGACGACATCAGACTCAACGATGACATCTACACCTCGGACAAGTTTATTCCTCTGTGGGAAGAGGCCCGACAACTCCAGGCAGCCGGCATAAAAGTGCTCGGCATGCTCGGCGGTGCAGCACAGGGCTCGTACACAAGACTCGATGGATCGCTCGAGGGTTTTCACAGGTGGTACCAGCCGCTACGAAGCATGATCACCTGGGCAGGGTTCGACGGGCTAGATCTTGATATTGAAGAGGCCATGTCTCTCGGCGGTGTCGTCCGTCTGATTGATCACCTCAAGACAGACTTTGGACAGTCCTTCCTCATCACGCTCGCGCCCGTCGCGCCAGCTCTGCTCAACAGACAGAACCTAGGCGGTTTCAACCTGGACGAGCTAGAGAAGGGACTCGGTTCGCGCATAGCGTGGTACAATACGCAATTCTACTGCGGCTGGGGCGACATGAGCAAGACGCACGACTACGACACCATCATCGCACGCGGATGGCCACAGGAAAAAGTGGTGATAGGACTCGTAACGAACCCAGCTAATTGCTCGGGATGTGTGAGCGAGGCAGAGTTGAGAGCATGTCTGAGAGCGCTGGTGAGGAAATATCCGAGAATCGGAGGCGTCATGGGCTGGGAGTGGTTCAACGCAGTCACAGAGCAAGACCCCGAGGTGGGAAGACCGTGGAAGTGGGCCGAGATGATCAATGACATGTTGAATCCTGGGTCTGAGTCAAGTGATGGAATATGAGGGTCATGATCTCGAAATGTCTATGACGACAGGGGAGCGCCACGCTGATCAAAGGGGGCATTAAATACCCCGGATTATTTCAACTTTATTGCCATGTAGAGTAGATATCAAGGTTTTTTTTATTACCATTCTGCGTTGCAAATAGCAAATCGTATTCATCATTCCCTGCAAAATGGCGTCGGACGAAAAGCACATGGAGAACCACCAGCATCAGTTCGAGCATGACAATGCCGACGGCTGGGAGACCCAACCGCCCTACCAACGGCCCGATGAAGCCACTGAAAAACGGGAATCCTTTGAGAAAAAGGTTCACGGATCATGTCACTGCGGCCAAGTTCAGTATTGGCTGAGCAAGGACAAGCCGCTGGCGTCCAAATACTGCCATTGCATCGACTGCAAAAAGATCCACGGTACTCGACTCTATCAGTCATATCAGACTCTGAACCAGAAACTAACCCAAGTACAGGTGCTCCCTTCCAATGGGCAGCCATCTTCCAAAAGACCGACTTGGCTTTTGAGAATGGCGTCAAGGGTCTTCGCTTCTACAAGACTTCCTCCAAGAAGAATGAGCATGTTCTCCCCTGCAAGGTTGGCTGCGCCGAGTGCGGGAGCTGGATCATGGATGAAGGTGAGAAACAGGCCATTCCGTCAAAACCGGACGTCTCTCCTTGATATCCCAGACAAACTACCAGGTTCTTACCAGTCTCCAGGCAGGAAAATGATTCTAGTATTTCCAACTCTCCTAAACCTCGACACGCCCCAGCTGCGAGAAAACTTCCAGCCCCAGTACGTTGTCTACCAGTGGACCTGTCACGCAGGAGGGGAACTGACGCTTCATAGATCCCACATCTTCTATCCTTCGAGAGTTGTGGATATTCCCGATGGAAAGCCAAAGTGGACAAAGCTAGACGAGAGCAGCGAGCTCATGAAGGATGAGGCGTGAGTTGTGGAAACTCTGATGTCGACGAGCGGCGTTGCTGGGGGCAAAGGAGTTGGGCTGATGCGTGCGTATTCGCTAGATGTGAACCGTCATGTGCTAGAGAGATGAAGCTATGAGAGAATATGAATCACGAGAATTGAAGAGCCAGGTTCCTTGGCTGCACTGCGCTCCTGTGAATCTCTCTGACTGGTGTTTATCTGTGATGACTCTGGATGAATCGAGTCCGCTTGCGATGGGTATTCGGGTGAAGGCCGCCCGCTGCATTGGCTGCATTGCGTTCCAATTTGACACTCTTGTTTATGTTCATACATCGCTGCGGTGAATTTCTGAACAAAGATGTCGTTGCCCCATCCAAACTAATGGTCAGTGAGCTTCTTGTGGCGAGCGCTTTGGTCAATTCAAGCTTCCTAAATCCAAGTTCAATTTAATCAATTAAAATCAGAAAAAAGCCAGATTCATTTAATCCAATCAGATATACTCAAGTAATTAATCAAGTTTAATTTTGTTATGGCTCAAGGTTATAAAGAAGTAGCTTTTAAAGGCTTTATCGAAAAAGGCCTTGATAATACATGGCTCTACTATGCAGCCCACGCTTTACTAGCCATTATGCATGACTTGTGATTACCAGCGTCGCTATTCATTTCAACCCTAGCGGCTCTAAAGCAAGATTTCAAGACGTCCAAGTCCCATTTCCTTTGGCGTTATGCCGATGGAAGTATACACACCTACCCCTTGCCTAGGGCTGATGTGCTGCATTCGCTAGAGGCCAACGGCCATGTGGTGGAGAGATGAAGCTATGAGAAATGTATGCAAGAAAGAAATTCAGAAATCCAGATCACAATGTGAACGCTGCAAACCCATATGCCCTTCCTATTCCTTTTCGACGAAAGCAAAAGATTTAACCCAGTCAAAAGAACTTTATAAAGTCCTTCCCATCCGTCTCCTCTTCATTCTTCACGCTCCCTTCTATGGGTTTGAAATTCCAAACTGGTGCAGAGTCTTCCGCTTGTGGAGGCGTTGGATCACTGCGTTCTGGTCCCGACTCTGCAGTTGAAGTCGGACGGCTACTCGATTGCTGTGTGTCTGTCGAGAGTGGCGGCGACGGGCCTGCTTCGAATACACGAGTTGATTTGGCATCCCTACAAGCAAGTTAATTGATGCGCACACTACACATGCCTGCTAGGACATACCTTTTCATTTGGATAAATCGTGAATTTCGCAGCGCTTCAACGTCAACAATTCCTTCTGTGTCGAGAATTTGCTTGATGGCAGAGCGATTATGGTAGTTGACCTTGAAAACCGTCCTGACAAGACCTACAGCTCGCTCGTCAACTCGCCCGACTACCTTGGTCTGCGGATCCGTCATGAGCCACTCAGTCAAGCGTTGCGGAAGCGTTACTGCGGTGATGACCTCCTGTGACTGGCTGTCGATATAAATGTGCAATCCATCTTCATCCCGGATCGTGAATCCTGGCAGGGTATTCTTTGACTGTACGGAATCGAACCCGGGACGATGGACGTGCAGTTCTACAGTCAGGTTTTGATCGCTTATCAGGTGCATCTTTGCATTTTCCAGTGAACGAGACAGGGATTCTGCGCCAGCTTCGGTGGCTACGCGGGGACTTCTAAAGTGTGTGGCGATACTATGGCGCGTGTCAGAGATGTGCTGGAACAAGTCATGTAGAGACGTACCGCAGAAGAGCAGCAGTCCGCGTGTGATGTATAAAAGGCGTCGCTTCTTCCGCCTCCACTGCACCATCACTGAACCTGGCGACTTCTTCAACGTTCCGCGACAAGTATCGATCCTCAAGACCAGCCCAGACAAAGAAAGGTTCAAGCAGCCAAACGGTGGTCGCATCGACATGTAGTAGGTCCAGGCCATTAATAAAGCCATGTCGAAGGTATTCCCGATCCGCAATAAAGAAAGGTGTTGAAGCGGAGCAAAGTCGGACTTTTCCATCGGGTCGAAAAACGGGAAACACTTCGCTTTGAAGGATTGTCTCGCGATCGAGCAAGTGTCCGTATTTTGGAATCTCTTCGCTCAGTGCAACCAGTAGTCTCTTGGCTTGTTCTTTCGGTGGATATGAAGGGTCGAGCATGATTCGATTGTGAAAGTTGATGATGTCGGCGTACACATTTCCGATGTTGATCTTGGGAATACCCAGTAACCCGACAAAGAATCTCTCGAGATCTGGATAGCATTCGCTTGGATTCAACACCTTTGGGTTTTCAAGTTTTGGAGCCCAGACGCAATCGGTTGAAGGATGCCATGCCAGGTCATTGCCTGAAACAAGAAGAATGCGCTTGTTTTCCTTGAAACTCAACCTTTGTACGCGTCAACTGAAATGCTCTTTTCTGGCAAGATTTGATACGTACTTGAGCCTTTCCACCTCCGTGGTTGACAGTTCCGGCTTCAACGCATCCAGAGCGTGATACAGCTGTCTCGCTTTCCCAATGTCGGCATTCTGCTCATCGAGTTGCTCCAGAACCGTGGCTAACGAGCCATTAGGGATCTCCAACGTCTCCTTGTAAAACTTCTCCAGCGCAACGAGTTCGAATACGGAGGCTTCCCAATCTTTTGGGGGTGGAAGAAGTGCAGCGCTGGATGTTGCGCTGGCTAGTTCGCGAGGAGCTTTGGCGTAGCATTTGCTTGGGACAGTCCATCCTTTCTCTGAGAGAATGAGCGAGTATTCTGTGAACCACTTTCTAGAGATGAATCAGTCAAGTTTCTGTCGTGAAGTCGCATGGTCTCACCGAATTATCTTGATGTCTTTTTCGCTCTCGCAGGACGCATGTATGCGAAGATACAACTCCAGGACCCGCCGTGGAAAGGTAACGTCGCCTTGCTTGTTGCCCTTTCTGAGATAAACCAGGAGAGCAAGATAAAATATCAAGTCATCCCTTGAGCCGATGCCAATCTCATCTCGGAGAAAAGTCCATGGGCCAAGGTCCGTGTCTGAAGTCAAGGCTGGTTCGAGGTTGAGAAACGGGAAACCCTCAGTCGGGATCAGGTATCGATTCTTGATGTACAACAGCTTGGGTAGAGGTAGCCATGATCTTTTGAGGGTGTGTCTCGTCTCGTTAACTGGTGTGATAGACAACTTTTTCAATCCTTGCAGGGCATCGTCGGATTTTAGAACAAAAGATCCATCGTGATTCCAGGCGTGTCGCAGGTAATTCAGAAAATCATCGGGTCGCTCTTTTGCAAACTTGACGCATTGTGACGAAAGTACGGGCGCATCGTCGCTGCCCGGATCAATGAGACATGTCTTGATCGTATTTTGGCCCTCAAAGGGCTCCCTGGGTTGGAACATTATCAAGTCAAGATTGAATTCCGGACTATCCAACGTCTCACTCAAGCTGACGTAACGATGGGGACTTGGGCGCGGAGAAATAATCGACCGGCATGCAGAAAGAGAAAATGGACAAATTCTTCAGAGTATCGTCAGCATTTATAACTGTCAAGCGCCTACAGCAATTGTTCTCTGCCGAACCAATGTTATACATAGTTCGAAAGTTGTACTTGTGATGATTAAGTCGGGACTACGGACTCAGCAATAGAGAATAGAGTGCGCGATAGTGACATCAACTTTCAATTAATTACGGATCAATTCGGGCGAATGGTTTAGTGGTATAATACTCCCTTAGCAAGTTCCTCCTCTGGTAATTCGCATCTGGGAGTGGTCCAGGGTTCGATTCCCTGTTCGTCCAACTTTGGTGGTTAGAATCCACTTTTACCACACTTTTTGAGCTTTGGCATGCCACATGTTATGCGCTCACACAACTATACTGTCTTTTTTAGTACTCATGGAGTCCTGGGCATTTTGATATTCATCTGTTCTGTGCATATACTAACTTCTGTAAACGAACTGAATAACGGTTTTGTAGATGGGACATGATCAGGAACATGTAAGCAAGACTTGACATCTTTAGCTTGTTGTTAGTTATACAATGCCTTGCTGTTTACTAGCTGCCGAATCACTTATGAAGACGGGCCCGTTTGCAATTGTACAAGTTTATAGCAGAGTTCTGAATAGACACATCTCTTGGCATTTTACACTTGGTAACTGCTGCTGCTCAACTCTGTTTGGTTGATTCAGAGACATGAGACAACAGCGAATGCCCGGGTCGATGTTGAATTCCAGTATTAATAAATAGCCCGGCAATACAGCCAGCTCATCCCTATCAATTCACGCTTGTCCCAGACAAAAGACTCAACTTTCCCTAATCATGATGAAATTCGATCCTATCAAAGACGCTATTGCCGCCAACGTAAAAAAATCAGGATCTAGCGGTACAACTACCTCTCAAGCTCAGGCTGGCGCATCTAGTGCTGCTGGGCAGAAGTCTAGCAAAGCAGGCGAGGAATGCGTAACTAAGGAAAAGAAACAAAGCTGAATCGTGTTTTTATAGCAGCTACAAAGCTTATTGGCAACGGTGTAAGCCTTTAGGCATAAATGCTACGAAAAGAACTGTGTTATTTACCGATGTGGAAAAAACATACTTCTCGGGCAGAAGCACCATAGATTCACCAACAAGAAAGAAAGGAAACAATGAGCATAAGATGCTGGGGAGAATAGAAAACACTAGAATCTATACTTATTGAATTGGCACTTGCTTGTTTTTTCAAATGACTCCGTGCTATATTGTTTGTTGTCATGTCACTTCACGAGAGTGAATAGCTGAGACTCAACTCTGGTATTTATAGCCCCTCGCCATCAGTATTTGATTTTCAATCAACGCAACTACCAGAAATTCCCTCTCAGGCGACTCTTACACCCGTAAAACGAACCTAAAGAACCTCCCTTGTCAACTATGGAATACGATCCAGTCAAGGACGCTGCTGCTGAGAACGCAAGAACCCCGTGGCAGAACAAGTCTTCTGGTGCCGCACACAAGTGCCAAAGCTGCAGCAAGTATACCACTAACCCATACCAATGCGACACTTGCAAGGAGAGGAAGAATGAGGTAAACAGAAATAAGTACGAGAAGAATAAAGCAGAAGGGATGTGTGCTATATGTGGCAAGGAGAAGCCCCCAGCTGGCAGGTCCTGCTGTGCCAAATGTGCGGCTTCGCAGTCCCGGACAAAGAAAGACATGCGGGATCGGTCCAGGGAGAGAGGAATATGTACCACGTGCCATAAGAACCCAGCAAAGACGGGGGCAGTTTTATGCGAGGACTGCAACACAAAGGTGAAGGATTATAGGCGACGTCGTGCAGGACAGACGGCAGCCAGAGACTGAAATGAATGGAGAAGGGGTCTGAGGAGAGACTTTGGGACTGAGGTTATTCTGAGTTGGATGGCAAAGGCAATCCGAGCTCATGCTAGCTATCGTTGCTTGAAAATGAGATTGAAATACGGGATTGCCTTGCTATCTCACTTGATATCCTTCCTCATCTCTCTGATGTTGGACATGCCCAATATATGTCTACTCTATCATCTGGCATAAAAGCTACATCGACAACAAGCTCCTTTGAGTTATCGGTATATGACATATGAAGTCGAAAACCACCGTTTATCTCTAGCATAGCACTGGAGACACGAATACCGATTCTACGGTCATCTGATACTTGATAATCTTGACTACTCACATGGTTTGCGTCACAATGCTGACCAGCCGTCAAGTAAGCTTACGCCCGTGAGAAGCTGGCTTACAAATAGCAAATGTAGACAGAACGAATGTAACCCGGCCCTGGACTCGAATTAGATCCTTCGGACTCTTGAGAATGTGGTTTTCTGGTTGGACACCATATTACTAATAAACACTCTTGCGTCAGAACGGCCGAGTATAAAGCCATTACAAGACCCAACTTCAAATGCCCTTAGCATCTAGCTTGAAATCATCAATCATTTCAAGCTGAAATTGACCATCTGTGTCTTCTTAGCAACGATGAGTTATTCTGCAACCTTTGAGACCGCCTTCGCAGATCCAAAGAATACTGCAATCACCACACCGGCCTCAGATGTTAACGCAACCATCGACAAGTACTACAGCGTGGATGAGCCCTTTGTCTACACAAAGACCCAGCTTTGGGACATGGAAGTCAAAAAGGCTCATCGCCCAGACAAATACATCCGCCACGTCGTACGGCCAGGCAGTCTACAGACGTTTGATCACAGCAAGACTGGTCATTTCGAGTACTTTATCCGCGTCACAGACCAGAGGACTTGGAAGGACCCAGAGCAATACGCCCCTGTGCTTGAGTACGTCTGCCTCGACCATGTCAGCCAAAGCGCCATCTTCCTTGGCATACCGGAAGTAACGCTTCCCGATGGCAACAAGATTGTTGGTGGGGAGAAACAGCCGATATTTCATGTTGAGCATGCTGTAGCTGGTACTGAGGAGAGTCCTATCAACACTTGGCGCGTCGTACATGTTACTGAAGGCCACGATGAGAGCCTTGTTGCCGCGTTTGAACCCTTTCAGCATAATCCGTATTTGCGACTGTTTAATGAGGTCTACATTCGGGAGGACTTGGGGCGGGAGCTTGTTCGGAAAGATGTATAGATAACATTATGAGACATCATATAGGGACATCTGTTCAACATGATTTTACCTACAACAAGTCACTTCTGGAAGAGACTGACTTATGCCAAAAGGTTGATAGTGAAAGGGTTGACGTTTGAAAGGACAACCTTGGAAGAGTGGAAAAGCTGCGTAGAAAAAAGATGGTTTTTCAACTTTAGTAGAAGCCTTATCGTTTTGACTTAGCTCTGAGCATTGTTGTCTATCGGATCCTGATCTTGAATAAATGGTTCTATTGCCTTTTCACAGTCTGTCGCTCCCCAAGTCTTGTACTTTTACTTTACTCAACATTCGATACTATGAAAAACGAAAAAAGTCTCTATGATTTGAATAATGACAACGTTTGAAAGTAGAGATATTTCCCGATACGTTGGTCCGGCTACTCACCTGAATTGCTTGTTATGAAAAGACAACCTACATAGCCATAGCTACCCGAGATCCAGCTTGCGGCCAGGCCTCCATACCGCTCTGCAAGGGTCCTGCGCTATATATAACTAGGCTGCTCAATATTCGATTTCAGCTTACAAGGGTCGTTGGGCCAGAACCGCCTGGACTGCCAAGTCCTGGGGAGATCACATGGACCCGTCTACTCTATACAGGACCAAGAGGAGAGGGGGCAGGTCAGTACTGGTACATGATTGAACAAGTTGAATAGACGTCTCATTAGAAACAAGAGCAATCAAGCCTCATACGGGTAGAATGTCATCCCGCCAGAAGCCACAGCGTTGTACCGAGTATTATTTCCGTGCTTCTGATGGACGCCATACAGATCTAGACGACCACCACATACAGAGGAAATTTAACTGCAACTGAGGCATCCACGAAGCTATTGAACGCCTCTTCCCCTTTTCCATGCGCGCTCTTCTCCGAAGCGGCTTTCGCCAGTCCAAAATGGTCTTGCCAACAGCGCTTCTTGGCCTAGAACTCAATAGTCTACCGATGCTCCACAGAGTATCACAGGGGTTGCTAGTCTTTTAGTGGTCAGGTCTAGTCTATCTTGGGCGAGATGTCTCAGCCACGGGGTTTAATGGTCTGTCCTTGTTGTTATTACTCCGTATGGAGGCCAGTCGATAGTTGGGTCGTGGCCAGCACAATTCAGCTGTGAGGCTCGACCTCTTAAGCGTAGTTAGCTTCATGATCTATCGATTCCCAGTGCTCTAGTGTCGAAAAAATGAATCAGGGTCTGATTTCTATATGAACTCCAGTCTCCCTCCAAGTCTGGAGATGTCCTCTCGCAAGACCCTTTTCTTCATCCTAATCAGTCAAAATGGTAGCGTTCAAGTCAGCCCTCCTCCTTCTCGCCCTTGGCACTGAGGCTCTCGCCGCCTCTGACGTTGTCTGCCAAAGCAAGCTCGGAACGGCCAGCATCCCGGCCAACAAGATCCCCCGTGCCACCACCACCGTGAAGAACAAGATCACCATCATCAAAAAGGTCATCCGAAAAATCAATGTCGTCGTTGTCCCCCTACCTCGTACGACTACAGAGACCGAGACTATCGAGGAGAAGACAACAGTGGTGGCTGATCCCGACGTCGAGACTGCCGTCGAGACGGTGTCTGGTGAGTAACCGCTACAACGATGGGTCAGGGGATTTGATTCTAACCGTCTGGACAGATTGGCAAACCAAGTATGAGACTCACTACCACACGGTGTATTCTTCCGCCACGTCGTATACGACCACCACAAAGTATACCAGCGAAACTATCGCAGCCCCAGCCGGTTTCACGGGTCTCCGAGAGGCTGGTGACTACCGAGCCAAGATCAAGGCCAGAGCCGCTCCGGCCGCTCCAGCTAATCCTGCTGTTCTCCCAGCTGGTCTCCGTTCCGGCTCCGAGTACGTCCAGCGAGTCGACTGCGTCAAGAACGTCCCCTCCAGGTCCACCAAGGTCGTCACGTCTACCGTCAAGGGACCCCGTATCACTCTCAAGGCCAAGACAAAGACAAAGTCTGTCAAGTCTACCACGACTATCATCGAGACCGAATATCCCCCCAAGGTGACACAGACGAGCACAGAAACTGTTTATCCCACTCTCACTCAATACGTTGACCGCACTGAGACAATATTCAACACCGAGACCGGTACGTTCATGTCCTAACTAAAAGCTCAGGTTGCCTATACTGACAGTCTACAGTTACCGTGGAGACCATTGTCCCTACAGGCTCGCCCTACTATGCTGCCTGTGCTGATACCAACATGGTCAGCCAAGCCAACGGCGCCCAGAGGGTTCAAGACGTCCAGCGTAGCGTCGGCAACAGGGGTGCAAGTGTCCAGGGCCCCCAGAACAGCTATGAATGCTGTGCTGAATGCATGAAGTCTCCCAGTTGCGCCATGAGCTTGTGGATCACAGGCAGTGCCGCGAGCTGCTGGCTCTACACTATCACAGACACGGGTCTTTGCGGCAATGGCCAGCTCGCCTGGGGTTCCTACTTTACCAGACCAACGTCCACCTCACCGTGGACGTTCAGTAACGGCCCTTGTGGGAAACTTGGCAATGGAGGGAGCCGCGGGTAAACGGGCTTGAGACTAGTGACCAAGACCCAAAGTCGTGTGGAGGAGGGCGGTCATCAGTTGGTACATTTACGATGCAATGTTAGTATATAATCTAGAGTTCCAGCTGCCATAATAGAGTAATACCAAGTATTTAGTATCACACCTTTTCTTTCTTATCCTGCAGCCGTACGGTCCCCTAATCTTTAACACTGGCGCTTCTGATCCCAACGCTTGGTTTGTGTATTAGGACGTTCCCAACTCCCAAAGCCAGGGAAGAATCTTTGTACTGCTTACCACATTCTTCCTGTGCCTGTGCCATCTTCCCTGCTTTGAAGTTTATTTGTGGCCCATGAGGTAAGGGTCGATCATGTCTCAGCGCCACTCCCTGGCATCACCCCTGCAGATCACGACTGGGATGAAATAGTCACCTATTGCCCAGGGTTCATTACCACTCAGTAATAAAGGCAATTATGACAAAGCTGGTCAATCAAATGCTTTTGCAGGTCTTATCCTTGATCAACATTATCCGAGTTCGTTGTTGGATATGGTCAGGTAGAAAAGTCTGGGCGGAGTGTAAACGACCCTCTGATCAAGGGAGTAACCGAAAGGCAGATAGAACTACTTATTCTTTTGTAAAAAGACCAAGCTGTATGTCTACAGTTACCGATTATAGATATTATCAACGCAGTGATTCTTTAAACAATGCGTTGACGTCTTTAAGACATGGATTGACCCATCTACAAGTGAGACATGAAGGCCGGTAAAACCGCCCTCCATTCCTAACATCCTGTCTTGCCTCCTTCAAACTCGTCGAGATCTAAATCGATACAGAAACATTCCAGTTGAACAAATCCTTTCACATCCTGTGGCGCGGTTCAGCTGCCACCCTGCAAGTTTCTACCCGTGTCGACGAACGGGGTGGGAGGAATCAGCTGAAAATACAAGTCTCCCTGCTTTACTAGCATCTTCCAGCCACATCCAGGACGTGAAGAGCCGAGGACCTGGTATGCGAGGATGCTAAACAGGCCCTTTAATGGCTATCGCATTGCCGAGAACCACAAATCTGGGCCCTGAAGGAGGATGTCGCGGACAGCCCAGCCACATCGATTGACGTGTCTCGAGATTAGAGAATAATGCAGTGATCAATACAGGGGTTGGCAGGTCTTCATAGTCTTGTATAGCGTTCCAGGAAAGAAGTGGGAGGGGTTCCTTGTTGTGTATATCAAGCAGGCCATCTCTCGTGTTTTGATCAAGGCTATCTCTCATCACTTCGCAAGTCTCTTTCACAGCAACAGCCTAGAAGTTCTACCTAGGACAGAGACTTTATCCTATCAACATCAAGAATCTATAATCAACAATGAGAACGTCACTGGCTCTTCTGGCCCTCGCAGCCTCAGCGTTGGCAGTCCCTCAAGCAGTCACAGAAGACATCGCACCCGAAGACGGCCCACCCAAAGGATGCACAAACTCATACGACGGCAAGTTCGAGATCACCATCTTCAAGCCCGGAAACTCGAAGCGTGATCTCAGCAAGGTAAGCATCATCCCGCATTCATAGTCACAAACTAACACAGATCGCAGCAGCGATCATGCAACGGTGAAGGCGTTCTTGTCCTGACACTCAAGAACAGCGTCCTCAAAGACGCACAAGATCGGACCGGCTACATCGCCGACAACTATCAGTTCCAATTCGACAAGCCCGCCCAGGCTGGTGCACTCTACACAGCCGGCTACTCCGTCTGTTCCAACGGAACGCTAGCTTTCGGTCCGTCCGCCATCTTCTGGCAATGCAAGTCTGGCGACTTTTACAACTTGTACGACCGCAACTGGGCTGAGCAATGCGAACCTGTCGAGTTTGGCGTCATGCCCTGCGGCGGAAAAGCCAAGGCTGCTCCGAAGAAGAGGGTTGTTGGAAGCAGCGTTGTCGCCACGACTGTTGTCACTGTTGTTTCGGACGGGACAACAAAAGAAGTCCCGACGACGATTGCTGTCCCTATGTGCCAGATTGGCGATGGCCAGGTTCAGGTTCGCACGACGCCGTGTGATGACATGGAGCTGCCGATCATTACTGCTCCTCCTGTTAGTCAAGTCTCGGATGGCAAGCTTCAAGTGCCTACCACTGCGCCCCCCGCGCCTCCTGCTGTTCAGTCTGCGGCAAACCCTTCTGAGGGAGAGAGTCCTGCGGGAGAAGGATCCGGTGGTGATGCTGGGTCGAGTGATGATTCTGGCAGCAGCAGTGGTGGATCAGGAGATGGCGACGACTCTGGAGAGGGCTCAGATACTGCCGCAGATGGAGCTGGAGCCGGAGCTGACGCCGGAGCTGGTGCTGAACCTGATGCTAGTGGCGACAGCTCTCGTCCTGGTGCTTCACCGTCTGGGAATGATGCTCCCGCCAACACTGGCGAGGCTTCCCAGGGTGGTGAAGGTGAGGCTGGCAGTTCTGATGAATCTGCAAATGACGGCCAGGCTAGCGGTGCCAGACCTGCTGGTCAATCAAGCCCTACACAAACAGGTGACTCGGACACGGACGAGGTGCTAGCTACCGACTCTGGCTCACCCTCAGAGACCGAGGAGGCCGAGGAGAGCGGCAGCTCTGGAAGCGGCAGTACTCGTGCCGTCAGGCCTTTCAGACCTCAGAGTACAGACGGCGAAGAAGAGGCCGAGGAGACGGACGGTGGCACGGCTGGAGCTTCGGATGAGGACTCTTCTGCCGATGCGGCGCAGTCTGACGGTCTGAGGATCGCGGCTAGTTTGGGTATGGTGATTGTATCTGGTGTGTTTGGAAGCATTTGGTTAGCATGAGTGGTGTTTTTATTGCTTTTTCTTGCTGGAGGCTTGTTTTGATATCGTCTAGTTAATTGTAGAGTTCAGTCTTCCCGAACAACTTCATGTACAGTCCTCTTTTGCTTTCGCTGTTGATGTTTCTTGTTCACCTCTTGGTACAGTAGTATCAAGCTCCTCACAAGTTGATTCTTGACCCTCAGTGGTGGATCATCACCTCTATCTAGTAGCGTCTGATGGCCAGTGTTAAAACCGCAACCTCTTTTTATTTCCAACCCTCCTCCTCGCTGCCTACTATCCCCTCGCAGATTCACCAACACAACCAGAAATCTCATAGACCAACCACACCACATCTCGCCTGGGCATCTCATCGACAAGATGCTGGACCGAATCGACGTCTTTCTCCAAGACTCTCTCGGCGGCCTCTCTCGGGCACACGTCGCAGTTCTGATCATCACCATCTTGCTCCTTCTCCCCGTTGCCATCTCCCTCCGGGCTGAGAAGCGCCCAATCGAGCTAAACGAGCTCAAGGAGCTTCGGAAGCAGGGCGTGTCGTCTACCAACATGCACGATCAGTACGACGCCAAGTATGACTCGCCCGAGGGCACCACCAACAGCGGACCCATTCGCATCAAAGCTATCCTGATTCATCCTGTCAAGTCCTGTGCTCCTGTTGAGCTGGACCGAGGCTTGCTTCAGAAGAGCGGCTTTGCCTGGGATCGATGCTTCGCTCTCGCGACACAAGTCAACAAGCCCGAAGCCCAAGGAGGATCGACCTGGCGCTTCCTCAGCCAGCGAACCAAGCCTCTCATGTCCCAGATCAAGACTGAACTTTGGCTCCATCATCCTGGCAGCGATGCCAGAGATGCCTTGGTTCTCTCTGCTGGATGTCTTGTCATGAGGTTTCCCAATCCCGACGAACCCAACCTCCTTCAACGACTCTTCTCCCCCCAGCCAGAGGAAATATCTGTCATCGTCCCACTGCACCCTACATCTGAGATGATTGAGGAGCACGGTATCGACTTCAAGACCTTTGGCATCCACGCCCGAGACGCACAAGGCCTGGACATGGGCAAGATACCCTCTGTCGCAGCAGCCATCCCCAAGCTCAAGCGCCATCTCAGCATCGCCAGCGATCAAGACCTCACACTCTTGCGATGCACACCCGAGACCCTCGTCCGCACTGAAAAGAACCTGGCACCTCTTGAAAACATCGGCACGCCTGCTGTCCACGGCTACACCGACCAGCAACCCGTGAATATCAACAGCTTGGCTTCCGTGCACGCAGTATCAGCCTTGCTCCCAAAAGAAAACCAGCCGCTGAATGCACTTCGATTCCGCGCAAACATCTGGATCACCGGTGCTTCCGCATTCGACGAGGAGGCATGGAAACGCTGCCGTGTCGTGCCCAAGAGATGCAATTCTGTCGACAACGTGCCGCCTACTCTATCCGTCGTCTGTCGAGCATCCCGCTGCACCATGCCCAATGTGAACCCCGAAACTGGGAAATTCGACACCGATCTCCCGGCATCTGGCAAGGAAAAGGGAAAGGCTCAGCCCAGCACCACCATGATCAAGCATCGCATGGTGGAGCAGTGCAACAAGAAGGCCCTTGGGTACCTGGGAGTTCACTGTGTCCCTGAAGATGGTAGCTTGAAGGAGGCTGCTGACAGGCTCGAGGGGCTGCATGTCCAAGTCGGCGATGAGATCGAGGTCCTTGAACGAGGCAAACATGTCTTTGGGGCTACCGCCAATGATTATTAGGCAACGCAGAGAGGACGGGAAAATGGATTTGGAAAACAGTTGTGCACGAGATAGTTGCCAATGTACACCCATCAATGTTCCCTGTGCTACGGATGATTGTTGGAGCCATTACATTCGAGACTTGCATAAACTGGAGGTTAGGACAAATGAACCAGTTGATACTCTTATGGGACTCGTTCTACATCAAGAAAATCCTTCTGGGTTTGCAAAAGTGTCATGATGCAAAGAAAGGCTAAACTACAGTGTACACAAGACTGAAATGGTGTGATGGATAGGCATCATCAAATGGTTCAGCTTTGTGTCAACGTCCCACGACCCCTCTTGGTCTCCTCCCATCGTATTTCTCATCTATCAGAATCAACATTGGTACAGTGATTTGTGTCTCTCCCTTGGAAATCATCCATCTACTCGGCGACTACTTATTCCTGCTCAGCCCATCTGGCTTGATCCTGTAACCACTGCATCACTGGATCATCCGGATCGTTGTTGGACAGCAGCTCAGGACGTCCTACAGCACCGCTCAAAGCAGCCATCAGGATGCACATCCACTGCATTTCTATCATCTCCTTGAACCGAGAGGCATCCTCCGTCTTCATCTGGATATTCACACGATGACCCGAAACAAGAGATGCACAATGTGCAAGAGCGACACGGGTCTCTTCGTCACGAGGTACAGGAGGCTTATTCCCAGATTCGTGAAAGAGATTCATCTCTTCAATTATCGCGTTCCAATCGTTTCTCATGCCAGGGCCATGTATGTCCATCTGCTGACCGAACCTCATTTTGGTCTGAGGCATCCATCGAAACTCCAGGATAACCTTTGCCTCCTTCTTCCCGACAGGCTCAATCCCTATGCACTTGAATGCACAGTATCCTCTTGCCCACAGCATTTGTAGTTCAGGGTCAAGGCAGAGCATATTCCACACTTTGTCGGTTGCTCCAAGTTTATCTGGACGAACGAGCTCATATGCCTTGAATTCAAGCATGGTACAGCCGCCTAGCCACAGGTTTCGCAGTTGTTGAATATGCTCTTCTGTGTCGTTCCAAGCAAAGGGGAAAATGTGGCAGGCCACAGGGTTTGCCGTTCCCATCATAACGCAAGCATACCCATCGCGGCTCAGGCACTGGGCCTCTTCAGCCCTGTCCCGGCGATGGTCGTTGCGTTTGCGTGCCTTGGGTTTAGAGCCCGTCTTGGTGCAGGCTTCTTGCTTATCAGCACCATCCCCTGCGTCAAGGTTTGCCATGGCAGCTGGGCTTGTGGTGGAGTGTTGATCGTGTCTTTCGAGCAATGACTCGCAAGCTTGACCGGACTGGCGACCAGAAGTTGGCTCGTTGACCTGAGGGTAGCCTAAGAGCTGCAGATCTTGAACAAATTAGTCAAAGTCTCTTCATTAACCAACCGAGAACATGTCTCACAACGCTTGCAGAACGGTGTGATACGATTAAGCCGCTCTTCCAAATCGTAGCAACTCGTACCGCTCCGTACTATCCCTCCATACTCATAACTTTCAGTGCATAGCCTACCGGTCGGCTGGAAGACGCGCGGTGGAAGGGTCAGAATGGCGGCGACATGCTCAGCACGAAGGCGAAATTCTGCTTCGACGAGCCACCCTTTTTTAATCTCTGCCTCGATCGTCTTTGCGTAGCCATGTCTCTTCTCAAGTTCCTCGGGAGGAAGCAAATATCGACCTTGTCGAGGGGGGTCACGGTCGAAACCATGCCGCTGACCTTGTGTGAAATCGCACATTGTGATTTTGAATAGAGCCAGAAAAAAATAGCAAGGAAAGTATTGAAG
>JABFAK010001012.1:0-10134 GCA_013266265.1 Fusarium sp. NRRL 66182 | reverse complement strand
AAAAAAAAAAAAAAAAGTCTTTACCAAGTTAACATAACAGTACATCCAACAAGTCTTGGCCTTTATTAGTCTTTTTGCCGTTTGCCGGCTTGGGTCTGGGTAAAAGCAGCAGAGCGCCCTGCAAAGATGCAAAGACCCCACTGAGAGGCTCTTTAGTGAGATTTTACGACCAGGGCCCCCTTGCTGCAGCCGTGGTGGATGAATGATGGTTGTCTTCTGCGTGCCCGTGTTGATGATCGATCCATCTCCATCCATCCCTCGGCCGAACCTCTCTCGACCTGGGCTAGAAGATGCCCACCACCTCCGGAAATACAAATCTCCAGCCGGAGAGGCGAGAGGTTAATAATTAACCTTAACTTGGGACTTTTACCGAGTTCATCTTTTTGCCGTCATCAAGATTCTGCCATTGTCCTTCTTGTTCGGCCCACGGAAACCGAGTACAGTGCAGCATCTCGCCAAGACCGCTGTGGCCCCTGGTGCTGTGCTATTCCCATTACAGATGTACAGGCGTCGTTGCCCTGTGACGACATTGCTCAAGGCCTGTGCCAGTTCCAACGCCCGCCTGCTCCAGGTCCAGCTCCCGTTGCCGTGTATTGGCTTCCAGGTTTGTTGAGAAATTCTTTCCCCCCTTCAACCACCATTGCCTGGGCTGCACAGCGCCAGATCATCTCAATCCCGCTTGCAGTCTCTTACCTGTTCATCCTCTTCGCTCTGGCCAACGAGTCTGTGAATGCCGTCCACCTCGACGAGACGAGTCGCGCCAACAATTGACTGCGGCGGCGGCGCCGATTTTCGCCTGTCGCGATAGCGCTGTTGTTGTTATAACAGCCTCCGGGACTGGAAGACGCTCGACGACCCAATTCTTATCCACAAGCACCAAAAACCTCCAGCATGGCGTGGAGTCACCTCGATGTCACCAAGCCGCACCTGGTGTACATCATCCTCGGCGGCTTCACCTCCCTCTTCATGCTCTGCTCCTCCTTCATCAAGGAGCGCATGTACATTGGTGAGGCGACAGTTGCTACGCTGTGTGGTGTTATCTTCGGTCCCCATGCCGCCAACCTGATCGACCCTCAGAGCTGGGGCTCTACTGATATTGTCACTGTCGAGTTCTCCCGCATCGTTCTGGTCGTCCAATGTTTCGCTGTCGGTGTCGAGTTGCCCAAATACTACATGGAGCGTCATTGGAAATCAGTCGTCTTTCTGCTGGTCCCGGTCATGACGTTCGGCTGGCTCATTGTCAGCTTGTTTATATGGTGGATGATTGAACCTCTGGACTGGCTTGACAGCCTTGTCGTGGCCGCCTGCGTTACTGCTACCGATCCTGTCCTGGCCTCGTCCGTCGTCGGAAAGGGCAAGTTTGCCAAGCGTATCCCTAAGCATCTTCGAGATCTGCTGTCTGCCGAGTCTGGCTGCAACGACGGCATGGCTTTCCCCTTCATTTACCTGTCCCTGTACCTGATCCAGTACAAGAGGGATGCTCAGGATGTGAGCTTCCACTGGGTTGTATATGTCCTCCTATACGAGTGCATCTTTGGTGCTATCTATGGCTTCATCATTGGCTACATCGCCCGCCATGGCATCAAATATGCCGAGAAGCACGACCTCATCGATCGAGAGAGTTTCCTTGTCTTCTACTTCGTCGTTGCACTCTGGTGCGCCGGCTCTGGTAGTATCCTGGGCTTGGACGATCTGCTCGTCGGTTTCGCCGCAGGAGTTGGTTTCTCAAACGACGGTTGGTTTGGTGAAAAGACGGAAGAGTCGCACGTCAGCAACGTCATCGATCTTCTTCTCAACCTGACCTACTTTGTCTACTTTGGCACCATCATCCCCTGGGAACAGTTCAACAATGGTTATTTTGGCATGCGGGCGTGGCGCCTCGTGGTCATTGCCATTTTCGTTCTCTTCTTCCGCAGAATTCCTATCATGCTGGCTCTAAAACCACTTATACCGGATGTCAAAACATGGCGCGAAGCATTGTTTGCTGGTCATTTTGGTCCAATCGGTGTCGGTGCTATCTTCGTTGCCATCCTGGCGCGAGCCGAGCTTGAGCACGACGAGCCAGTGCCTCTGGCTGAGCTGCCACCCGAGAATACTGAACATTATGAGCTCATGTACCTCGTGTGGCCTATAGTCTGCTTCATGGTAGTTACTTCCATTCTTGTCCACGGATCTTCAATCGCCGTTTTTACCCTCGGAAAACGCATCAACACTCTGAGTTTGACCATGTCATACACAGCTGCCCCCGAAGATGGCCCGTCTTGGATGAATCGACTCCCCCGAATCTCATCCCAATCCAGATCTCAGGCAAGATCTATATCGGAGGCGTCCGTGGACGAGGAAAAGGCACCTCAGTTCCCCCCGGACACTCTGGCACCTCCTTCCGGCCCTTACAGTCATCTTTTGCGTAGACAGCGAGACCAAACTGGTGGGAGCCGCTCATCGTCAGTCGTGTCTAGAAAGCGCAAGAATAAGAACTGGGACGAGGTTGGCCCAGGAGGTCCCATTTCTCAGTCTGCAATCTTTCCCCAGCGCCAATCATCTACTCCCATGTCCCCGACTGAACAGCCCGAGCAGGAGTCGCCGCCTTCACAAGATAACACCGATTCGACTCTAGCTGCTGAAGATAGCTCCAAGGAGAAGGACACAGACAAGATTGAACAGGCCGCGGAAAGTCCTGCTGGTAGCAGTGGCCACAAGACCCCTCCCAAGTCTGTGAATATATACGAAGAGGGAGATGAAATGGTGTTTGAGAACAAGCAAGGTGATGTACTCGACGTTGAGCCTGCACCCGAATCGCACAGACATGACGAGGATCATGTACCCATTACGGCTGTTAAGCCAGGCCACGACAAGTTGTGGACTGTCTCCGGCTTCAGGAAAAGGGTGGGCGAGGTCTATCACGTTGAGATGGAGAAGCGCAAGGACAAGGGCAAAGAACGAAAACACGAGCCTGCCAGAGCCTATCAGTTTGGAAACACGGTACGTATAAAACCAACAATGCTCAAAGAGTGCGAGGGACTGATAAGTCGTAGATCATTGTTGAAGACGAGGATGGTGAAGTCGTCAAGACATACCAGCTACCTACAACCAAAGGCGAGAGCTCAGAAGCTGGCGACAGCGCAGAGCCCACCGGGAAACCACCTGCCAAGGCTGGTTGGACCAACTTTGGAGGTAGATTCGGAGGCGGTGCCGCAAATGAACAGGTTAAGAAGAAGGCTGTCCCGGACAACCAAGCCGCGGACGACAAGGCGATTCGCTTCACTATTGGTGGTGTCGGTCAGCGCATGACCAAGGAGGACTTCATTCGCGAAGTGCAGAAGCTGGATTCACGAACAAGAAAGGAGGTTGTAGAGCAGTCATCAGCCTCCCAAGCTGTCAAAAAGGTTGCTAAGCAGGATCTGCCTCCTGAGGTGGCTGTCGAGGCCGCCAAGGCTGCTGAGCACCACGCCCCTGGACAACCTGAAGGCGAGTCATCCGGCCCGTCCACATCACCTGCGCGCCATACAGGAAAATCAACTGCGACCAAGCCGTCTGAGGAGTTGGGTGAGACGGCTGTTGAGCGCAGACGTCGCCTTGCAGTCCTTGCGAACCAGGAGCAGGAGGGAGGCGAGGCAGAGACGGGCGAGACGCCTGCCGAGAGGCGACGAAGAGAAGCCGCCTTGGGCGTTGGCGGCGCAAACCGTGGCGACGATAGCGACGACGAGGGTACTGAGAGGGTGCCCCCAGAGCGTCGAGGCATCACGTTCGCCGACTCAACGAGACCTGGCAGAGGAAGGAGTGCGAAATAATGGATGTGCATTGTAAAGGGGCATTTTGCATTTTAAACATAGAAGACGATATCCAGTGGGATGGAACATGACAGAGATGGAAAGACAATGGTTATAGTGCATTGCATAGCGTATGATGTGGAAACAAGTTATGTATTTACCAAACTAAACAAATTCAGAGAGCCTTAGCGTGCGATATCACGTGTGTGTTAATCATGGTATCTTTCAGGGATTCCAGGCGTGGCTTTTGTCCGCCCTGTCTCAACTTTGGCTGTATTCTATCAATAAACTTGTTCCTGTCATTGACTAGTGATTTTCTCATCGGACTTGGATCAACTCTCGTTTCGTTGAAACTCAATGGATGCTGGTGATGGCCAGCGAGACTCGCCTCTCTCGATAAGCGCCAACGTGGCGGGCATACTGACCTTTGTCGTCGCCATTGCCGCAGCCTTCTACGCGCGTCTTACATATCTACGGAATAGCGATGACGAGTATTTTCGCGTCAAGACGTCTCTGTCGTGGTACAAGACCGAATCCACATGGCTGGCGGATCTCGTCACTGCCATCAACGCCCAGCATGAAAGTTTCCACGCCTACCAGCCCGAGCATCAAATGTACACCTTTGTCATGGATGACCTGCTGAATCTCGAACGGCGTTTGCTTGATCTCGTGGCTGAGACGGAGGCCAAGGCAAGCATGGGCGACGAGGGCGAGCGATGGACTCTGGTGCCGCGAAGTTGGAGCGGCCGTACGACGGTGGCTATGGCATGGCTGCCGGTGCGTACCAAGGCATTGGAACTTGTGAGACAGCGAGAAGGGTTGACGGCGAGGGTGCAATTTATGCAAATGAGCATGATCTCATCTCGACTGCGGGACTTGGAGTCGAGGACAAAATGGCGGGAGATGAAGATGGATGAGAGCTCACGGAAGCTTGAGGCTCTGGTTGAGAGCCAGAGGGATCGGATACACCGGCTAGAGGATCTGGTAGGCCGCTTGACCCATCGTGATCATGTTGGTCTCTCCAGAGCTGGAACGTTGACAACTCTGGGAGTTAAGAGGACCGAGTCTACCGATGCATTGGATATCGATGGCTCCAGCATGGTAGGTGAGCCTGGGGAGCCGATCCTGGATAGGAAAAAGCAATGACATGTAGTGTCTATGTGAAGCCGTATCCATTCTTGTAAGCGTATGCGACCGCAATGCATAGACTAGGAAAGGCCCATAGAATATCCATTTCAACGACAGCCCAAACCCACAAGCAGCCTACGGGGGGAGCTTGCTTCATGACAGCGATGTAGCTGTATCTGTTGCTGATGTGGATGAGGTAGCAGCCCGCTGAAGTGCTCATGATGAAAAAGATGGCTTGTCGAGCCGTTTCCTGCCTCTGTTTAGGGACAAAAGGGATCATGGTCTTGTTGGCGTAATGCGGATGGAGTACGTAAAAGAGAGCGGCAAACACTGTTGAGGTAAACAAGTCAGTAGAATAATCTAATCTAAAGTGAATCTGGACTTACAAAGCCAGGCTGTCAGAGTCCTCCTGATGATCTCAAGCCAGTCAAGATCCATGGCATACTGCCGCTGCACGAGCACATCAAAGGTAAAGTGCAGGGTAGCAATAATAACAGTCCACAACATGGTCTCAAGAATGCGCTCGGTACCGGGGGATAAAACAGGCTCATGGCCATCGAGCTCGCGTTGGCGACGATCAGCTTCTGCAAAGAGGTCGCGGCCCTTGGCCAAGTCGACGAGTGTTTCTTTGCTGGGACCGGAACGATCGGGTTGCTTGAGCTTGATGTCCTTTGCGGACTCTTCTTTGCGTGGGCGGGCCATGATTTTGGGTGGGAGTTGAGTGAGTAAATGGAGGGTGTCGTGGTGAAGTGAAGCTCTCCAAATTGTGCAAGTAAATAAAGTTGGAGCTGAGCTGGAGCTTGGGTACCTGATAAGGTGGGCCTTGGCAGGTGCATTGGTCATGGCAGAAAAGTGGGTATTAGCTGCATCTTTAGGTCGTATGTCCGGCCGTAGCAACTTAGCTCAATCAACAACCTTTCTACCCACTGTGTGTGCATAGGCATTTTAGTACCTTATTTAGGGACGACGACGTCAACAAGCCCGGTTACCCCAACAGGTTTAGCGTAGGGGATGCTGAGCGTGTCTTCTACAGGCATCCAGTGGGGGTGGTTTATCGACGTAGCTTCTGCCCCCTCCACCAAGTTTCTTATCAACATTTGCTACCAATTGGCGATTTGGACCAGAGCCAACTTCCAAGAGCAATTGGCTTCTGTTTTGCATCAGTTGAACTCAATTCCGAATTCGCTTTGCTCGCGCCGCTCTGGTTCCAGCTCTCAGACATACCTTGGTGTCGACGTTTGAACGACAATCGACGAGCCACCATTACGATCATCACCTTGACCAGATATACGAAACGTCTATGACCATGGATCCCCTCCATATCTTTGCAGTTCTCGTAGTTGCGCTGCCAGGCATATATATGCTCATCGCCAGCAGCGCCCCCTCACGATTCCCAACAATAAAAAATAAGCGTGTCTGTCTCCTCATTGCGCATCCTGACGACGAGGCCATGTTCTTTTCGCCGACCGTTCTAGCCCTTACGAGACCCGAGAACGGAAACCATGTCAAGATATTGTGTCTGAGTACCGGTACGATCCGACATTGATAGCCCGTGCCTTTCCATCGCATCATACGACCATACAAATTTGTTGGGCGTATTTTGGGCTGATGACAACATAGGTAACGCCGATGGATTAGGAGACGTCCGGAAGAAGGAGTTGGTCAAGAGTGGCCTGTCGCTAGGACTGCGCGAAGAAGATGATGTGTTTGTGATAGACAACCCGTATGTCACCCACCAGCGAGTTGGAGCAGCACGTTGTTCAAGCTGACACAACGACTCGCTTTATAGGACCGACTTTCCCGACTCGATGACGAGAATGTGGGACAAGAACATAATCGCCAGTCTTCTAGGGAGCGCCTTTGCTCCCAAATTCAACCAGGAGCGTAAAAACAACGAGCAGCCCACGGCCAACATCGATATCCTCGTCACCTTTGACAGTAATGGCGTTTCGTCCCACCCTAACCACATCTCTCTATACCTCGGCGCTCGTTCCTTTATCCAGGCTCTCACGGCCGAGTCGGAGTGGCCGAGCCCTGTTAGCCTATACACCCTCACCAGCCTGGGCATTGTTCGCAAATACTCGGCCTTTATGGATGTCTTTGCTACACTGCTCTCGTGGACTGGTGTCCAAAACAAGGACAAGCCGAATCCTGACGGTCTGGTATTTATGAACCAGCTTGTTGGTGATCATGCATACAGTACCGCCTGGCGTGCCATGACGCAGGCCCACAAGAGCCAGATGGTTTGGTTCCGATACGGCTGGATCACACTGAGCCGATACATGGTTATCAATGACCTACGTCTTGAGAAGTTCAAGGCGCCATGATCAGACAAGATTCAACACGGGCGCAAATCCCGAGGGAGCTAGGGCGCATTTCAAGCATCTGCCTCTATTTGCCATGAACATGCACTTTGCTCTTTTGTACCAGATTTGCGTGTCCAGAGGGATCTACAAGGACAGAGTGAAACGTCTACACGCAAAAATAATTGCATATCAAAGCGTGGTGGTACACAGTCGAGCAGCATCACGAGTACCAAAATAGTATTGATTACGAATGCCGCCCTTCCTTGAACGGTTCTATGGTTCCATCTAACCCAAACGCCTTGAATGCAGCATGACTCATGCGGATATACTGTCATCAGGTCGACTCGATTGGCTTCTTCTGCATCACTTGCTTGAACACCTGCAGCGCAGTCTCAGGTTCTGCTCTGCTGTCAGCTGATGTCTCGCAGCGAGTTGAAGACGGTGTACTCACGGTAATACGGCACCGAGTGCCCAGCCTCGAATACTTTCAAGAAGGACAGGTTTTCAACGACCTTGTATCGGCCGTGGACTCTGCCATCTACTGTGTAGTTGCTGAATGGCGCGTCTACAAATTTCTTCTGGCCCGGCCACTCAAGCGCATACGTTGCCCAGAGGACGCCTTCCCAGTTGCAGATCCAGTCTAGATGGTCACAAAGTCAGCTTTCCGTTGAGAACGATGTGTCACAGCCTGCCAACTCACCAGTGTCGCCAGCCCAGATGAGCGTGTTGATGCCACGCTTCACAACGTCTGCCAGAGGCCCGACATACGAACGCGCACCTGTACTCGTGTCAGCTTTCCCTTCTGAAGCCGTCAACACGGATAATCTCACCGTCTCCCGTAGTTGCCATGTTTGCATATACAGTATCACTGCACTCGGCAAACCGCGTCCTGGCCCCAATCGCATCCATAACCTCGGCCCTTGTGATGTATTCAAGGAACGTCTCGGGCGGATCCACATCATCTTTTCCGATGCGTACATCGTAGACATTAAAGTCGGTTCTGCTCGCAATCTCGAGGTTGACGTACATCTGCGTGTTGCACGCATCGTCGGCCTCTGCACATGCTTCGTCCTGGCCCACAAGCTCAGTACAGTTGAGGATTGGAGGCACGCAGTACTCGTTGTAGGAATCGATGAAGCGAGCCAGAAGCTCGTCGCTGAGGATCTTCTTGTAGGGGTTGCGATTCGCATAGGTCGCGTAAGACTTGAACTGCCGTCGCGGATCGATCCAACCGTTGTTGATACCCAGCGCTACCATGTCGATCTTGTGGCCCTCGACATGGCCCTTGTCGATTCCATCATTTTGCTCGACAAAGTATTTGGCAAACTCGGGACCATAGCGTCCGCCGTACGATTGCGAAAAGAGGCCGAACTCGCGCGACTTGTACTTGGGGAACTTGTCCAGAAAGACCTGCATGAACTTCCAGATATAAGGAGCCGCCTGCGTGGTCGAGTTGACATCTTCGGTGCCGACGCTGAAGCCAGTACCGATGGGCTGGTCGATGTAGAGCATGTTTGCATATTCGTTCCACGAGTGAGGATTCAAAGTCGGCTCGGTGTTGTTGTCGACAAAGTGGCATGGCCCGTGTTCCTGGAAGAGGCCGATCATGGAGGAGCATCCAGGGCCGCCGTTGAGCCAGATGGCGAGGGGAGCATTGTCGGGATCATTCCTGGCTTCGAAGAACCAGAACCACATGCTGTGGTTTGTGCCTGTGGATTTCTGTTGGGATACAGCTCCAATGCTTGAGAGGCGAGGTTTATCACGTACCGACAGACAAGTATCCCGAGTATTGGCCAACGCCAGGCGTTGTCTCGCAGATCCCAGAGTTGGTCACATACTCGAGCTGCGAATTGGTAGCAGCGTGCTTGAAGACGGTGAGCCCATGACGTTCTGCCGTGCGGAAGAGTCTGCTGTCAGGAGTGATGCCACCCAGGGCATTGGCTGAACCAACGAGGCCCAGAAGCGCCGTGGGTAGAGACGAGAAGCGCATCGTGATATATGGGCACTTGGTGGTGTAAAGCCCAGCTCCCTTCAACTCTTGGATGGAATGAAATGAGCAGGCGTCTATCTTGTACTTGTACGGCAGGCATGCGTTCAAATGAAGGGTAATTACATGGCACGACCTATGTACTCCCTTCTCGATCCATTGTGGGACGGAAATCCCGGTTACTCACCGTCAACGGCGTCAACGTCTCAGGGTGGACAAGTTCTACAAAGGGTAACAACAGCACTGATCGTGTCAGATTTAGAACAAGACCCTTGCAGCGCTTCAACTGCCATCTTGGGCTGACCTAGTCTGTTTCTGTTTCTGCTTCTCCAATTGATGAAAACGGGGAGCGACGTGCACCTAAAATGGATACGCTTGGACAGATCTGTCCAAGGTTGACGACTCGGTTGCTTCAGAGTTCGGTGAAGACTTGTGGCCGCATGCCCAGCTTGTATATCTGAGGGATTGATTTATGAGTAGAAACCGGGGACCGAGCGAATGCAACTAACTACTGAGGGATAATATCCCTCGTGCATACTATATAGTATCTACGGAATATACATATGGATACGGAGTACATCTAGGAATAATATCCTAGTGGGATCCCTGATCGACAGGGGCGTTGCTAGACTCGTTGGTGCAGATGGATAGATCCTTGTTTCTATTTCTATGTATGTATGTATGGTAGACCTGACTAGGACTAGGTAGGGATGGATCGATATAAGCACGCGAGGCCGTCTTCTTTTGGCCAACACCAAATAATAAAATACCAACTCACATTCTACTAAATACCCGCCCATCGTGAGAATGTATGAGCAAACCAGTCGTCGTAGTAAGTGGTCCAAGTTCTCGGTTCTGGCAAGCATGGCCAAAAACAGTCTACAATAGACAAACGGCCCAAGCACTCAACTCGGTGGTATCTTCCCTCTCTCCCTCTCACAAT
>JABFAK010001008.1:0-29787 GCA_013266265.1 Fusarium sp. NRRL 66182 | reverse complement strand
CATATATACATATATATACATATATATAGATATGCTTGAAAAGAAGCAAGATAAGAAAGATCCACAAAGACGGATAGGATAGCCCTTTCATCTCAAACACCCGCTGTCAGTCGTGAGGCTACCAAAGTTAGATGGTCGGATATCTACACTTTGGAAACTCTCAAGCTTAATACGGCTATCACGGCATCGATTTAATCCATCTTTTTCTCACTCGACAGTTTAGTCTTTCATACCAGTAGCCAAACCTACCTTTGCTATCGCAGCAGGGGGCGGCCGTCGTTGTGTATCATACACCCTGTCTGATAAGCGAAAACTGCCGCTGCTGTCATTATACAAACGAGCTCAACTATAGCTGAACTTGGCTTTGAAGCTATCGTGGCAGGGGCCAGTCATGGTTGTGTATCATACACCCTGTCTGATAAGCGAAAGCTGCCGTTGCTTTCGTTATACAAACGAGCTCGACCATAGTCAAACTTAGCTTTGAAGCTATCGTGGCAGGGTTCAGCCATGGTTGTGTATCATGCTCGGTACGCCCTGCCTGATACACCAAAACTGCCGTTGCTGTCATTATACAAACGAGCTCGACCATTCCTATAAGAAGGGGATCCCTCTCCTTTGACCAAACTTCTTTCAGGACATCACAGCACAGCACCGCACTGCCTCTAGCACATCACCTCCACTTGCATCTTCTGCCCGTCATGTTCACCCCGCTCGTTTTTATATTGGTCTTTGGCCGTGCACAGGGCGGCGTCGCAGAGGATCTGGCCAAGCCCGCCACGCCTCTGTTCGTCAAAGACGGCACCAAAGACGGTTTCAAGCCTTATCAAGCCTTCAACTATCCGGGATGGGTCCCTGAACCCTCTTTCTACGAGGGACTTGCCATGGTGGAGAAGACCGTCGAGGTCGATGGCCAGAAGCTGGTCTACCAGGACTTTAATGTCTCCGCCCTTGGCTTGGAGGACTTCAAGGCCCATTTCATGGGTGCTGAGCAGTTTTACGATGCAAAGGGCAAGTTCATGCCGTCGGATGAGGAGGCCAAGGCATACCAGTACGTCTCCCACCGGCCTCTGGGCACAGCTCTTCTGGACTGTACTGATTACCAAAACCCTCAGTGCATCTCTCATCGCTCACGAGGAGGATCCTGATGCCGAGCTTGTCCTCCCAAACCATCTCCAGAAGAAGGCGTGCCGATACACTGGTGACAGATGCACGCCGACGTGCACCAACTTCGTCTCGCGTGGTGTCCGTCAGACTGCCAATACGGATGTATACGGCGCCTATCACTATGTATCAGAACCGCTATGCGGCACAGGCTCCATTTCCAAATCTGTGCCCATCACTCACGTCTCCGGCATCACGCTGGGAGGCTATGCACAGATTCCAGGGGTAAGTCGACAAGACATCCACAGACGCCCGGTCGGTTTTGTAACTGACTTGATGTAAACAGTTTGGGAAAGGATGGGTCAAGGCTGTATCGACATTCTTCAGTACCTTTGGCTTCTTCCCTTCCAAGGGCGCTGATACGTAAGTCATGCCCTGGTGTCCCGTGTAGTTCTCGCGCTTGTGTGCTGTTCTAGACTGACAGTCCATCTCAGCATGACTACTAGCGTCGCCTACAGCAGCAACTGCGGTCCCTTCAATGTCTGCTTTCTTTGGGAAAGGCCTCATTTCACCGTGGACAAGGGCGTTGTTATAGTAAGCAAGAAACCGGTTGTATATCTGGACATGTGCTGATCATGTGTGTGTTTTAGACGCAATTCATTGATGTAGGCTCCAAGAGATCGTGCAAAAGGCCCCAGATCACTCCTTATGAGGCTCATATCATGCACAACGTGAACGACCCCGGCGGTGCGCGTATGTCCTCTCCTCTCTTTTCGACCTCTGTTTATAAATCCGTCCTCTTGATCGTCTGTGGCTAACTTGATCCGCGTAGTCTCTCACGGTGCCTGTTACTCTATGAAGAACCACGGATGTGGCAGACGGATACAGGCGTCGTCCACCCTTCAGCGTTGCCCTAACCAGTATTAGATTGTGGTTTTGCAGTGATGGGGCTACTCTATGCTCCGTATCTGCAGAGTGTATCTAGCACAGAGTCAACCTTGGCACTGAGACGCTTTAGCTACAGTAACACAGTCATTACCGCTACATGTACCTGTCGAAATGTGCATACACAGGAGTGGGTGTAAATAAGAACATGTTACATATATAAGCATGCTCATGCGCCAATGAGAACTATGCAGCAGCCAGCTTACAACAGCTTCGATTAGCAGCTTATAATGGCTCTTTTTAATCAGTACAAGATGCCTCTCTATAAACTTATATGATAGATTATCTTATATACACCACCAATGGTAAAAGGTCACGTGGTCTTGAGGAAGCCAGCCGCCTTGCGCCTTGTCGGTCTAGGTATGTAGCATCTACCTTGGGTACACCAGATCTAACACATCCAACAGTTAAAGACTGTGCCTGGGATAGATTTAGGCAATAAAATTATTTTTCACCAAAATACTTTATTCGTACGCATTGGCTTGAGCTATCTCTTGAATGCCATCCTCGATAGACTCCCAACCACCACCACCACCACCTCGAGCTCAACGCTTTCAAGACAACCATACGCAAGCTTCATGGCACTTGTGATAGTGCAATGGCTGTCGTTGTTCTGGAAGTGTCCTCCAAGCAAGTCGTCATCTACGATCCGATCCACGTCTTTGATGCTGTCGGTGAAACTCTGTATAAGCTCTCGAGACGCAGACCGTCTTGTGTCCTCTTTCTCTCTGGAGGGATCGGGGTTGCCGATTGATACGGGATACACCCCCAACGTCCGATGCCATATCAAACTGCCATCTGGTATTATCCAACTGCTTCGCTAGAGTTAGAGCTGCAACCCTCTGCCAGTCCAAGTTTGTACAAGCTGCTATTGCGCATCGTTGTCTAGCCACCCACCGCATGCTCTCTTTGGGAACAAACTCAACAGGTGAGGGGAGAAAGCCAGGCTCTTACACGACTGTTCAGGCGATTGTCCAGCCATCGAGTCTCGTATATTGAGTTTCTGTTCAGCCTCCCAGGGGGGCCACGAAAGGTAACCTCTTTGGCTTCAGTCTCTACATGTGATGATACGTTCATGCTACCTAGGTCCAGGTCAACGACCGGACAGCAGCTTTCTCTACCTACCTATATAGAAAACACCAAAAGAGCTTTCAAACCGTCTCAAAGGCCGCAGAGCCAAGACCCCGTTTCCTCAAGGTCCGAGGTGACAGGCCTGACTGAACTGAACCTAGCTGATTTGCATTTGGCCGACCAAAGAACACGCAACCCAAAGTATATAAACTCACATTCGTCCCGCGCACACTTTCTCAGGACACCGACATTCGTTTTAGCAAAGCCATCATTTCGAATATCGATTCGGTTGCCCATGTCGCGCAGCAACTACTATCCGCATCAATAGCATTGCAACGCAACTTGTGGCTGCTTCAGGACAACTACCTCATTGTTCATCGTACCATCTTCCCACACTTGCATAACCTCTCTATTACAGCACTTTGTTGCATTTATACTCTATTCAAAGCACCGACTTCTCATTTCGTGATACCCCAGGCGGCGACCATGGCCTTCAGGTAACTCGACTCCGCCACCCCGTTAAATCCCATGCACTGACGGCTGTATCAGCACTCTGCGGCATCTCTTCAGCCATTCTCTATTACCCTTTACATCCCTCGCTAGGCTAGACAAGCTTCAGATGAAGAAGAAGGTCGTCAGAGCGTCAGTCAGCGAAGAGAGCGTTGTTCTGCACTGTTACCTACTAGATCATTTCGTCTCTGCCAAGGCCAGTGTCGACAGTTGGGCAGCTGAAAATCTGACCGAGCCTGAAGCAGCATGGAACTTGTACATCAGCATGGGCGCACGGCGGTTGATGAGGTGGTTCGAGGCGTCATATGAGAACCATGTCATTCTAGACAGGCATATTCCGCCCCTCGATGTCCTTCTGGTCTGGCACGCTTTTCTGCAAGATCCAATCGCGTGGGACGCTTTCGTCAACCAGACCAAGATCGACTTTGCTCACTGGGACAAGTCGAATTTGGTAAGTGCTGCCATCACCCACTGGCCGGTAGGTAGCCTTGATCATGCTATCTGACCATGTCGTAGTTGACAACCCTATACAATGGGCCAGACAAGTTCGGGCCGCCTTTTGATTCCATGGACGTAATCAATAACCTTTATGACTTGTACGATGCACGCAGTATCATGGATCTGTCCATCTCGCGTCTCTTCTCGAGGCCAGATGAGACAGCCTCGGACGAGACAGCCTTGGAGGCGATGCAGCTGGTCTACACGATCAGAACCCCCAAACGCCAGCTATCTTTCAAATTCGACTTTCACCACGCCGTGAGATGCCAGCTCGTCCTAGCAGAGAGAGTCACCAACTTCTCTTGGCATCGCATGTACGCTCAGCCCAACGAGAGCAAGCAAGAATTCAAGTCTGCCGTTGAACGGTATTCCAGGTTCATGACTCTCAGACAGTTCCAGCGATGCATTCAACGCCTGATCCAAGATGCAGGGGAAATGTGTTTTACCCCTCTTGACATTGACCTTGTCTGGAGAACACACATGCTCGAGCCCCGGAGCTATCGCTGGTTCTGTAGCGGTATCTTTGGTGCTCTGATTCACAACATTCCAAGCCACCCTGCTGACTGTGAGGGGGAGACCACATTGGATGCCACATCCCAAATCTATGAGTATGTGTTTGGTGAGGAATACGTTTTGTGTCTCTGCTGGCCATGTGTCAATGGGCGAAATCTTGATGCTCAAGGTATACCCCGTCGGAAGTGGTTCTCCACAACCAAGACACGGGTGCCAGAGGAGATGTATCGCCTCCGAGCAGCCTATGTGAACATTCCTCTCAAGGTGGCTAGCAAGAAGTGTTGGGAGTGCGGCACCCATCCACGAAGATCCTGCCGAGAGAAGCACATTGCCAGGCGCCCAAGCATAGACTTGTCTTCTCCTTGCCGCCGGCCTGTGTCCACTCGTGCTCCGGCGCGTACAGGTCCAATATATCCTTCACCCATGCTGCCCATGCCGTGGAGTGAGGTCATCCTTGCTCCGCCTCGAGCGGCGAGTGTGTCTGCTCAGCGCTCTGCCGTTCCAACCCCCGCCCCTGCGAGGTCTCTTGGCTCATCCAGCATTGTCGAGACGCGAGAATCGACCCCCGGAGAGAGAGACGATGAACTATATGATGCTGATCGAAGCAGGTGTGTAACGCCTGGTCTTACTATTGCATCTACACACTCCAATGGCAGCCATGATGGAAACGGCCCCGGCAACTACACTTTGAGAGCGTCCTTGAACCGCTATCAGATACCTCCAATGGGCCGAACATTCACTCCACGCGCCAATAATAGGAATGCCACTGGAACCAGAAGCAGCCCGGATGTTCAAGATCGTGCTGGCGACCCTACTGGCCCTGAGCCTGGGGAATGGTTGGCTGGCTAGAGTTGCAACTGGCACAAGTAAGCTCAAGTCGGAGACTATGTGCTGCCAACGTTTCACCAACATTGCTGGCGATGGTTATTCATGATGGTTTCTCTAGAGGGATAGACGGCCGACTTGGCGCGGGTTGCCAGGTACAGCGTCTTGTGCAGAGACGGAGTTCTTGTCTCTGGACCCTGGTTTGCCATGAGCCCGAGTCCACGTGAAACTGGAGAGGAACGTGGAATATTGACTATAGCGTGCGTCAGTGATTCAGAATGAAGTCAGTAGACTAAGTTTTGACTCAGTGTAGGCTGTTACAATTCCTTGCAGTCGAGACTACCGTTCCTTGCTTGTATGCAACCTCGTGTGCTCCGCATGCTACTGTACATTAGTCTAATATCAAACACTTGGTAGGCTGTAGTATAACGCTTCCCGAAAATTACACATCATCTGAGAGGGATCTACATCAATAGTCTCAAGGGAAAATAAATAATTCGATAGCTTCAGCCATCTCGGCTCTGCCTCTTCTCCCTCGCAGTCCCATGTGATATCTGAGACATGCAGGCTGCCGAGAGAGCACTACCACGCGCTGGCAACGACAAAGAGTGAGACTATCAGTCGGGAGGGTACAAGGCCCGGCCCATCGACGCAATAGAATCGTAAAGGTAAGAGGGTCAATGCGGGCCGTAGCACTACACAGCAGCTGCAGACCGCACTGCATTGCGCTGCACTGCACTGCACTGCACACCAACTCTTCGAGCGCGGCAAAAAGCAATGCGGTGCGTCCACTAGAGTGTCTCTGATGGCGGGCGGGGCCCGGCCTTTCACCCGCAGGGCGTTGCGGAATCATCTCTCCCCTTGACTCGCTCGTGGTGTTTCTGGGCCACCTTTTGAAAGACAATGACAGGAGTCCAAAACCATGGCTGTGTTTCCTTTTGTCGGACATGCCATATCGCTCTCTGATCATATCCGGCCCTATCGTACGACCGTCTCGCGTTGCTTTTTGCACAGGGCTTGGGGGATTCTCAATAGCTCATGTCTCGAGCTTTCGACCTCGGGATACCGTTGAAGGAATGAATGCAAGGATCGACATCCATCTATGAATAGCACATGCAGTTGGCGCTAAACGTGTACGGATACTGTATCGAGAAACAGTACGGATATCCATGATACCATCCCCTCTATGAACACCACATCCCTTGAGAAGCCGTCATTCTGAGCGCACTCGACAGATTTTTTGTTAGGCCCTACCATGAGGTGGCTGGTTGGCATCGAAATTGCATTGTCTCGAGGCCATGTTTTTCGAATCCATGTATGAGTGATAGTCGCCAAACGGCATGGTAGAGCCACATGGAAACAACGTTAGTGATGATGATGCAAGGGAGGCTCATTCAACGGTGCGGGAGAAACCTGTCGACGGACCGGAACTATCACAGCCCAATGCCGTTCTCCCTTTCCGAGTGGGTGCGCCAACAAAACCGTAAAGTGGCCATAAGGCTGTCGTTGATATTGTGCAAAATTAAGACTCAATTCCGTTAGCCTCTGGATTTCCGATGGTTTGTACGCAGTCGATCAAACTATATCCCCAAACACGAAACGTCGGGACAGTTGTCTAGCTAATCAAACACACTGCGACACACAGCGTTGTGTTTGTGACACCAGGGCCCCAGGTCGTTGGTGGATTTAGTACCACGCAGGGTTGCAGGACAGTTACATTGAAAGGTCCCCAGTGAAGGGGGTGCTTGCAAGGCGCTTATTAGAAACCTGGGGTACTTGAAACTCGAAACTGCCCAGTAACAGGTCACGGTATACGGAGTAATGATCGAGTACTTGCCACAGACGAAGGGAGCACGTGTCCTGCAGACCATATTAGCAAGCATCACAACTACTCCTACTTGGGGCCTAGAAATATTGACTTGCTAATGCCTCTTCAACAACCAGTCGGTGTCGGCAAGGAGGTTCATTATGAAATATGACAGTCTCAACATCTCGATCGTCCCTTGCCTCCGTTTGAACTGTCTTAGTAAGCCTGACAAGGTCCTCGTGCCTCCGTTGCGGTGGCGCAACAAGAGACCATCTCAAGCTTTAATGTGATATCCTCTTACATCCGTGTGGGTGATCGAGTGTGCATCTTGTGAGAGGCTCACGTCAAGGCCAGGCATCCACATGCGATCCTGACCTCCAACGAGGGCTCGGGCCGTTGTCCTATTTAGCCGTCAAGGCTCAAGTCGATGGACAACGACGCATGACTTTTCTCACAACCCTCAGCATGATATTTGTGACGTATCTTACTTGAGAAGGAACACATATGCTTGTTCATTTGTCTGAACTGAATGCAGATCCTCAGACCCGGAGTTCTTGATGAGGGAGTCTGAGCAGTTTCGAAATGCACTTGCATGACTAGCCTTGTAGTCTTTGTAAGCAGTCATTTGCGGTTGTTGGAAGTGGTAACTGTCACGAGCGATCACTGCAGGCTCCCAGGTCTGATCCGAAGTTGTCATTCGTGGTGTAGCAATCGAACGTCAGACCTGTTTTGCAATAAATCGTGAAGTTCTCGGCGTAAGAGATGACGTGGAAGACGGTTTGTTTTCCCCCTAATCGATTCCATGGGTCACACCCCCTGACTCTGATCTTGATCCTGCTGCAAAGGGGATCACAGCATGTCGCGCACCCACCCGTGATGCTATGCAGAGCTCAACGGGCCGAGTATGAGCATGGAGGGGGCCGGAAGTGATGACAATCACTGGGCCAGGCGAAGCTATTCTAAAATGGGCGAGTTAAGGAGAGCCTAATGTAATAACCCTATTCAGTCGATTTCTGTAGTTGACAAGCCCTTGAGTAGGCCTCAAGGAGAGCTTGCCGCGACACCCACCCGTGTATCCAAGATCAAGAGCCAGAGCTTCTTCGATAACTTGACAGATCTTAAGTTGGTAGGCTGGACCAAGGGTCTGACGTGCCGACGATCACTCAGGCGATGAACTGATTCGAGAGAGGATGCATGCAGTTGATACATGTCAAGGCCTTGACGGGAAGTTCCGGCCATGGAAACCCTTGACAGAAAAGGCTTATGTTGGATTGTATAACATGGGATGAAGTCGATCAAGTTTCCCTGGCCCGGACCATGGTTACCAAAAGAGGCAATCTCGTCGTGGTGTGGGGATGCAACAACGGTCTACAAACTTAGGGGCGCCAGACTCTCGGGCAAGCAGGCAAGGGAGAGCGACGACGGGCGATAGAGCCCATGCGACAGGGAATGAGAACAAGAGATCAAAACGGAAGAAGCCGCTGAGAGGAAATGAATCTACCTCTGAAACCGGGATTCCATTCGCCGTAATGGAGCTGGCCAAGTGGATGAAGCCGGGCGCGATGCGATGATGGAGCATGGCCGGAACATGCAGACAAGAGGCGCAGTATCTCTGCTTAGGTACATGCCTATTACGTGCAGTACAGTACCTGTCTATAGACGCGAAGGTATCTTGAATAATGTCGGCCATGGTGGCAGGCGCTTGCGATTGAAAGGGTCTCGCATCGTCTGTGCTGTTCGCTATTGATAAACCTCGGTAGTCATGCTAGCGCAGCCAGTCCAGAAGCCCAACCGAAGCCTTGATGTGCAGTTCCAAGCTGGCCAAGGTACGCACGTACTGTACTGCAATGTCTTTAGCTTGGGTAAGCGTTAAGCCTCAACCCCAAGAGAGCGCCCGCGCATGCTGGGCCAAGCTGTGCTAGGCCTAGCAAGCTTCAAAGGCGGAACTGCCAGACTTGACATGTTTAGCAGAGACGCAAGAGATTAGGGTCAGGCCATCATGACGAGTGGAGAGGGAGGGGGGTGTGGCCACCAAATCGAGCCTAATCCACATCTCGCGTGGCCGACGCCTTGGGATGGTAGGGCAAGGGTAGCCCCTGCTGATCGCCGCCATCTTTGAAGATCACTGGAAAATCCTCGTGGGATGTTGGTGCTCCTGGGTGTCTCTTCCCAAACAAGATGCCTGGCTGATCTTGTAGGGGCACTGGCCAATGATAGCTCGGAGATATCCGTCAGGGTGGTTAATGCAAATGAATTTTGGTCGATATCTTGCTGTATCAGCACAATAATCGGCCAAACAACTTATCAGCAAGATACAAAGTATCGTAAGTACCTGCTGGAGATGCGGTGATCGGGGCGAAGGTTGCGATCTCGATAGTGGCTTATGGGAGGGGGCGAAGCTGCGTCTGACTTGGAAACACGGAAGAAGCGGCCACCAGGGGCAAGGAAGTACCTGAATGTCAACGGAGAATATTGATCACGCGGATGAAGTAAGGCGGCATCGTAGGCGATAATTCCACAAATTGCCGGTATGTGAGGCTGTTCCGAGGCCCGTGTTGTCGTGTTGAGATGCTGAAATGTTCCTGAGCTTCGTGTTGTACGGCGGCTGTCGCGAATTCATCTCTTCCTTCAAGGTACATCCCATCTCAGCTGATTAAGCAGGTGCCAGCCCAGTAAAAAACAAGGTGGATAAGCAGGCATGGATGACTGCAAGTACCTGAGGCACGTTAGGCAAGGTACCTAGATGCCTCTAGTCATGGCCTATATGCCTTCCAGGTTAGCTGGGTAGGTAGGTAACGACCAAGAAAGAAAAGATTGAGTTCCCTTTAGTCATGGCACAAGATCGAAACCGAACTGGAATACCATGCCTTGGATTCAGTGAGCCGCTTACTCTCCGGGTGTTTCAGGGCGCGAGCTCGCTTAAGACTTGGGCTAGACAAGCTTAGAGCTAATGCCAGCAAGACTGTCCCGAAATGGTAGGCGTGGTGCGGTGTGGGAGGGCGAAAGTGAAAAGATTCCATCCATTGAGGCTTGATTTCCACGCAACCCAAAAGTACGTAGGTCAAAGTTAAAGTTAAAGCTTCGACCCACAGAAGAACTGAACGGTCTTTCCTGCACGCATCTCGTTTTGGTTATGACTGGGATTGTGGTTGACGTTGTGATGGTGCTGGGTGGTGTTGATAATACGATGATGGGAAAGAGCAGTCTCGCGCATTCCCATGATCCATCTCCCTCTCTGCACCTGCCATAGGATGCTAGTTTCAGGAAAAGACGAGGCAGGTAGGACTAAATTGACCTTGCATTTATTTTCACCCTACCTGCATACATGCCTTAGGTAATCAAAATACGTATCCTCAGCATTACACAGTAATCCCCGTGCAAGATCTCATGAAATCTGGACTTATCCGTACTTCCATCAACAACGTTTAATATCTCCCGATAAACCGTGCAACAGACTGGACGCCGATCGACAGATTTTCTCCAAGTTTAAACCTTGTTCTCCCATCGACGACTTCTGGAAGTGATCCTGGCACCCAAAGCAGCTTCTGGTCCAATCAGACGCTCCAATGTCGACCCAGCTTCCGCACCAACTTTCATCATCCCGCTATGCTTGCCGGTCGGCTGGTACCAAGCTAATTTCGGTACACACGTAATCAGTGTGTCCTGTGCGTGCTCGTGTGAAACTACTAGGTAAGTGATGCGCCAATCTGCTACCATGACTTGACAAGCAACTGCCCCAACTAGCTTCACGAAGCAAATGCCGAATCTGTCCCCCAAAGGCCCCCTTTCAGGCTCTCCACTTGTGCGATGGTCCAAGTAGTGGATTTGCAGGTAAGAGTAATTTAACAGCTCTTGCTTGACACATTGGGGGCATATCGGTTTGCGGTACTTCCGCCAGAGACATGTGGACGATTGAACCCAAACTAACCAAGAACGTGCTGTAGCGTAGACCCGAGTCCTAAGTCCGGAGAGTCCGTCTTCACGCCGACTGCGCTGCACGTTTGCGTTGCTCGCTATGCAAGTCTTGACAACCCTGTCTTTCGATTGTTACCTCAGTCAAGCCTCTGCGATATGTGATATGTAAGGCTACGCCCAGCCCATCACCACCACCAAAGATGTGTTTCAATTGCTACGTCACCAGCCCAGAAAGGACTCGAATACCAAATGATACTGCATTTATCTTAGCTTCTCCTCCCCGATCGTGAAGTGGCATTGTCCTTACTTATGCATGTCAATCACGAAAATACTGGCGAGCAGAGGGTATCGCGCCCAAAGCCGGTATGCTAATACCTCAACGCTCACACTCACGCGACTCATTCACAAGTCACGGCTGGCATAAAATATACCCCGCCGATCACTAGCCATCATCCCACATCTATATCCCACACAGACCACCGACGGCCAAGCCGACTGTGCCTCAGACAGAACTGCCGTCACTGCTGGAAGCACTGTCATTATGTTCAAAGACGCACACCAAAGAAGGCCCAAGACAACTTGCGAAAGGCCGGTGATGACGTACAGAGATTAGCAGGCACCTGAGAGAACCTGAGCATGATTCATCGGCCAAACAACTCCTGCTGCAGTACCTGGACAGTTGCCCAGGATATCAGAGTTGGGTTACAATCGTGGGGTTCCGGGACACAGGAAAAGCTACCTACACAAGCCAGGGTACCTATTGCCTGTCGCCTTGAGACTTAGCAAATGAGAACCAAAAGGCCAATCAATCATTTCAAGTGGCAGGTGCATATCGCGCATCAACGAGAATGGGTGATCCCTACCGTATGAGACTCCATGGAGACCATGAACACGATAGGGCTGCCGCTATGTTGATGGTTACTGTTCAACCCCATGACAGGCAGGAAGAAAAAGCATGTCTAATTGCGCAGGCAACTTGGTGGTTTAATTCTGACTACCTACCTCGGCTCAGCCGCAGCTGACGGCGGCACGGCAGCGATCGCAGGCCAAAGGGTAAAAACAAGGGACTCGGCACGTGTTGTCGCTCGTCATTGACCCGACAGCTTGTCTGGTCTTGTCTCGACGATATTTGCCAAGTCCGTTCACCCGTGGGGAAATAAGTCATCAGGGCGCCCGCAACCCGGTCAAGAATTTCTCTAACCGGCAAGTTGAGATTGCTGACGTCGGCTTGGAATTCAGATGAAACGATTGTGAAGTTCTCAGGGATCTGATTGTTACTGTTGTGCTTATACGCGCCAACCAACGATGTTCATGACTCGAGGTCTGGAGAATCTTGCTTGCTGTTTTGAACCACGGGTTTGGAGAAGCAGGCAGGGTTTGGCAGGGCAGGGTCTGGCAGGGCACCGAACGATTGGCTTCATTCCCCTGTCCACTCCTCATGAAGAAGCTTGGTCGATCACTGCACACCCACCTCCTGAACCCTACGCCAGGGAATCCCGCCAGTGTAGACGAGGAAGGGGAGGCGCCCGCTAAAACGACGATCATCCAATTTAGCCTGCTTAGCCAGTGACGACACAAATGAATGGACTCGAAGGAGGTTGTCGACCACTGCCTACCTAGTACGCCAACGACACTCCGTGGAGCATGGCGGCTGCCCAAACACCACTGAACCAATACCACGACATTTCCCACTGTTGGCACACACCGTTGTTGTGCCGGCCAGCTGGGCTCGCTTTGAAAGCCACTGAATAAGCATTACACAGTATATAAGCCAGTCGATCACAACGAGGGAAGCCCAACGATGATCATGAACATGATCAAAGCGGCAGGCTGACGGCTCACCATGATTCCGAAGCGACGAACGGTAACAGCCACAACCGTCACCCACAGCAGCTTCCTACGCAAACCAATGCACACTGATCCAGCACATAGGCTGTGCGACACTTGCTGATGAAGCAGTCGGACAGCCTAGAATCAGTTGTTAGATATCGAGTCAATTATGGTCTCAAGATGCTTCCCGTTCACCTGGAGAGCGGGCGCCAGACCAGCTCTGGGGTAAAGCTATTGGAAGCATCTGGGACTTCTTCACGCAAGCCACAGCGGCCAACCAAGCAAGGATACAAGGAGGGAATTGAGCTAGGAACGGTTCTGATACCCAAAAGGGGAAATGGCCCCCCGAAAGCCGATGCAGCGGGTGGCCGGGATGGTACGCTTGAGAACCCAAGATTAGTAGGAAAACACCCTATCTCGGCCGGGCGTCTGTAATTCCCGGCGCCGGAACTCAACATGAGCTGGGTTTGGGGCTAAGGTCATCATGCACGAACACTACTGTCGATGTACCTACCGCCTTGTTCGGCGAACTCGCTCAACGCATGATCCATTGTGATGGGTGAGGGTAAATTTCGGAACAGAAAGGGCACGGTCATACTTTGTAGACAAGATGCAACCGTCTCCAATGCCATCGACACAGGCAAATGAGACCCAACCCCACGAACGCCATGCCATGCTCAGGGCTAGGAACAGGGTTTGGGATGATTTGTCTGTACGTACATACATCGGCCAGCCTATCGACCGTTTGACCACGGGGCGATCCACAAGCATCCTGGCGCAGGGCCAAGCATTCTAGCACGCACACTCGTGGATCTAACATCTAACTCACAGTCTCACACCCATCAGGGGGTACCCAGATGCGCACCTCGGTATCCCACACACCCTGGATCCAAAACCCAACACAGACATGCAAACTGCCCCGTCCCCTGCTCAAGATCACCACAAGAGTCGTCACAGCATTTCCTCCTCTACATGTACGAGTGGGGACATGACTGCCGGGACGAATATCAACACAAACCCAAGAGGCTAGGCCCATCGAGCGGCATCAGGGAACCTCCCGGCAGCCTTCCTAAGTCCTCTGCCTTTCTAGCCTTTGCCCTTGCCCTTGCGCCAAACGATGCCCTTCAGTCCCAGGATTTGGCGCACCGGTAGGGCTCCACTCCCAATTTGTGACAGCTGCTCTTTGAAAGGGCCTTTTGGAAGGGGGCGTAGACGCATCAAAACAAGTCGACCATCCTCAGATCTGATAGACGGGTCTCCTCCACCCTTTCTTTGACAGGTTGCTTTCCCACACCAAGGACTTACTTAAGTTCCCAAGTCCCCGACTACTCGCATTTAGCAAGAGCTTCTAAGAATCCCTTCACACCGAACACGACCTTGAATACTCAGTAGGCCTTTATTAATCACCGCCAGTGCTTTCTCCTCAATCGCCTTCTAATACACACGATCCGTTCCTGGCACGGCACTTTTACTCATCTTAATACGCTCACTGGCTTTGACTACTCCGACTGTATCCACGAGCAAAGCCTGATTAATCCCGAGACACATCGCCAATGCATACAGCAACTGCATCTTTCATGTCCAGCAGATACACTCCTCAGCAAGAAACACACTTCATCCCTCGAAATAACCCGCATCCGCCCCCATCGCCCCCAATGGAGGAATACAAGTGCTCTCTGCCTTCCATCTCGAATCTGCTGGGTTTGGCCGATGCCGGCTCGCCCACGAGTGAATCGTCGCCTACCTCGCGGCAACACTCTCCTCGCTTTGAAGGTCAGTGGCTCCAACAGATTCTATTACCAAAGGATCGTTTCGCTTACAATCCTGCAGTTGCTCCTTCACGTAGCCGAGCTGGATCAGAGTGGGCAAAGTCATCACAGCGTGGACTACCCCCAACCCCGCCTATGAGCACAGATGCTTCTTTCGAAAGCCTTAGCTCTCCCCCAAGAAAAGCTTCCGGTCAAAGGTATCCAGGTTCAGCTCCAAGAGCTTACTATTATGAGACGACGCCACCGTTAGAAGTCGATATGCAGCGTCATGCACCTGCTGCGGCAATCCCTCGAGCAACACCTCCCGCCCCAGCTCCTTATGCTCAGCAACCTCATCCCGCAACCTACGCCAACCCACCACCAGCAGGCGCTTATTACCCGGCGGCACAGGCGCCTCCTGCCATCCAGCCTCAGGAGATGAGTCCCTACTATCAACGCCCTCTCCCCCAAGCATACCCTCCTCCCGTGGCCATGCCGATACCTGCTCCGTCTGGGGCCAACCCGTGGCAGCACCATCATTATCTCAACCCAACGGGCGCGGCGGCATTCCCGCAGAGCCAGGATCGATACATATGCCCGACCTGCAACAAGGCATTTAGCCGACCCAGCAGTCTTCGGATTCACAGCCACTCTCACACTGGGGAGAAGCCTTTCAAGTGCCCGCATGCCGGTTGTGGCAAGGCTTTCAGCGTGCGCAGCAACATGAAGCGCCACGAAAGGGGGTGCCATAGCTTTGACTTTAACGGATCAGTCATTCGAGGCTGATAGATATGCGCCCGACACGATGAGATGCTTATGTCAGGAGGGACGAATTACACCGGATGGACCCAGTCTACATCAGGCTATGAGGAGCCTGGTAAGACTGGCGTATGAGAATATATGGATCGGCGTCGCGGTCAACTGCAGAAGAAAGAAAAAGGTCCATTCGCTTCACGACCATGGTCTGTATTACTGGAAGTTTTGGGTATTGTCTTTTTTTTTACCTTTTTTTATCCTTTTTTTTTGATATCTTATTTTTGTCATTATCATTACCTGGCGGAACCTGTCGATTACTGTTTGGGAGGAGCTATGGTCATTTTAGACGGCGCAGAGTTGGTACCTGGCTTGAGAGAACCTAGCGAAGCATCCTGTATGGCGTTGAGGCTATGAGTAGTTTTATTTTCTTTTTGGGGACACGATCGACTCGATGGAGTCAAGAAAGGGATATGGTCAAAGGCGAACATGTCCAAGAGAGCAGAGGCCACAGAGCCTCAGAATAGATCAAAACATAACGAACACGATACTCGATACTTGCCCAGGGGTGACTTGAACTAACTGTAGAGCAATACCCATGCAGCATCAGCAGGGAGTAGCTCGGTGTAATGATAGACCGACAAATTTAATGTTCAACTACCTGTAGATCTGCGCGGTCAAGGAGAGAGAGAGATGTATGCGGGAGGTGAAATACAGCAGGGCCCAGGCACCAACGACATAATTTCTGCAATGCATCTGCAATGCTTGTCTTGGTTGTCATGACCAACGACCCCAGGACTAACCAAGTTGGCTGAGCTGTTTGTTTGGGAGTGAGACACCACGAGATGAGTGGAGTCTGATTGGCTAGAAAGAGATGCTGACCGCTGAGGTGATGACCAAGAGATTCATTCATCCCCCCTGTGAATTCAGGATGCAACTCACTAGGTACAGTACCTACCAGGCACGTTGATGTCTTGTGGAAGGGTTGAACTTTTGAAGGGTATCATGAGTGACGTCGTTGACTCAAGTGCAGGTACGCGGCACACGAGATAGATCCATTGTTTTATCGTACAACTATCCAACCCAACCCAGTTCCTCTGCGAAGGTTTAGACAGAGTCGGATCCGGACTACAACGTCAAAGGTACCCCGAGATATCGGGGTCCTTTGTTCTCTGTCCTGTCCTGTCCTGTCGTCTCGTCTGTTCTAACAATAGGAGGGAGATGGCCATAGATGCCGTGAAAGGTGCGTAGGTAGGTCGACGCAACACAGAAGGTGGTAAGGGTAAACCTGGGGTTTGTCAAGGCTGGGCGGACCGGTTCGGGTTGTTACTCCGTCTGCCTCATGTCTTTTTTTTTTTTCGGTCAATGTCTAGGGACAGGGACATGGGCTCAAATGATCGACTGGCTGGATTATTGACAGGGCATGGAATGGAATAGGACCCGTGCATCCGCGGAAGAAGAAGAAGATAATAATAACAATAATAGTAATAATTGTTCATGATAACAGTATGGATAGGGATCTTCAGAAATACAAACTAACCACCAGCCAGCCCGCCCGCCCTGAGACAAAAGCCGGCTGATGCTTGCACTAGCATCGGAGTAAATGCACAAACTTGCGACGACATTACTAAGGCGACTGTCCATCACTGACCTGAATAAGGGGGCGACGAAAAGGATTCCTAACAAAGCATGGCGCAGATCTGCTAGCGGTGGTGCTACTGTCAACGAGGTCATCCAGACAGGCGGCACAGACCAGAGAGGGGACCATGGGAAAGGTGGTCGACGGGCGTTTTTGTCTTGGGCCTGGGGGAGGCTGAAGATGATGCGGCCTATCCGTACTAGCGATGATGGCTAATTGATGGTTGACGATAGCCTCAATGCCATGGTCCATGGATGTCACTGATAGTAGAAGAATACATACCGACGGTAAGCCCGGAATCGACTACCTTGGCTGTCTAGATGCACGAGCTTCTGGAGAGTAGTAGAATAGTGACCGAGTCAAGAACTCGTAAAACAAAGGAATCTTGGTTTCCCTTCTTCTTGTACGCTACAGGTTTCTCAGGGTTCCCTCGTCAAAGGTCAACGACATGACAGCCCAACGTTTATTGCTGTTGTGAAGGGGAGGGGAGGGGGATCCCGTCAACACCAACCAATACCACGTTTTTCTTTCCCCTGGGAAGCGGGGAACTCGTGTGCGGTTAAGCAACGGCCGGAAAAGAAAGAAAGAAAGAGGATGTCAGTTGGGAAGATGGGTAGTAGGTATCGTCCCGGGGTGATGCTTGTTAGAGGACCAGAGCAATGGGATGAGTGAGATCTGAGGAGGGACGCACAGAGGAAATTGATGATGCGCTGCAGATGGGAATACATGACGGTACGGGGGACATGTGCGGACATGTGCAGACATGTAGGTGGGATCCAAAGTACCGTTCATGTATTTAGCCCTACCCTCCCGACGGTGAGGATTCAAGGCCCAGACGTTTGATGATGCGCTCACTCCCGCCCGTCAAAAATCCGGCTCCGAGGGCGCTTGCACTGCCTTGCAGAGATCCCAGGGCAGGGGAGACAGGGGCGCTGTGCCCTGGGAATGTAGCGCGTGGACGCTAGACCTCCATGGGCCAGAAGGGCCAAAGGACCGTCACCCCCCCTTCTATCATATACTGCTTGGGAGATCCCATGCCCGCCCCGCGTCGCCGGGCCACGCCCCTCCTCTTTCACTGCCGGAGTCAGGATTTCCCATCCAATCTCACCGTAGGCAGTTAAAGCGGGTAACAGAGCAAAAAGCCATGACCATGACCACGACCACGACCACGACCACGACCACGCGGTCGATCAGGATAAAGCCTGCTCAACATTGTGTAGTAGTAGTAGTTACTTTTAACAGAGGCAAAGAGAGTCATCCATGTCTGTTTATGGTCTTTGCTTTGATTAAAGATGGATTCTCTCTATCCGTTGCTCGTGAGTGGTCGATTTCGATCCTGGTCCAAACATACATAAACTCGCCCTATATTCAGCATGAGTTATAGAGACAGGTATCCATCCCTACCCAAGATGACCATGCATGGGCAGCATGTAGCCATGTACATGTAGCGGACGGATATCTACCTATCACATTGACGATTGATCTCTCGTATTCATCTTGATAGCATTGTTGTTGCCTACAATAGAAGGTTTGCCGATGTTAGTCCGTCGTGTCCTGCCTATTCCATCCCATCCCACTCGCAAATAGCAACCAACACCACCAACACCATGTCAAACCATCGTCGTCACCTTCGCACTCGTTACGCATGGACCATTTCTCCAACTGCCGGGTCATGCCAAACTTGATTTCCCCTTCCCAAGGGCCAAACTCCTGTTGCTGTGATTGCTGCGTACCACCTCGAAACCTCTTGGCGTCCCGACGGCAACAGCAGAAGCAGAAATATGCGAGGAGCATCACTCGACTGCCCACCCGCAATGACACTGCGACGGCGGATACCAGCATGGGCTGTGTGCTGCGAGTCAATCAATCCCGCTGCCTTCGTTCTTCACCGTCTTTACAGGCACTCTCTCTCGAGGCTTGGCTGTCAGCTAACTTGACTAACTAACTACTCTACTACTGTGTGTGTGTGTGTGTGTCAAGTCAGCCAAGTTTCATGTCAGCCGTCCTATTTTATCGCCCTCGGGTTCTTCTTCTCCCTTTGTTCTCGCGGCGAACCATCATCACAAAGACGACTTCATCCTGTTCATGAATCAGATCGGCCAGAACCAACTCAGATATACATGTACACACAAACCCTCGTTGCATGCGCCAGAGAGAGAGAGAGATAAGGGATCATGACAGTTCGCCGCGTACTGGGATCATCTACAAGGCTGCTGGGAGATGCGACACAAGGTCATACATACATGTCCCTGTTGCATACGGCAGATCTGCTGTATCCATCCTCGTGGGAAACGAGAGGATATGGACATGGCCTGTCCGCAAGGGCCGAACAGGTCTCAACGGTCACCGCGAGGCCGGTCAGTTCTCCTCCGTTCGTCTCCCAAATCCTCGATCCATCCCGCAGCCCAAACAACCGGACATCACAGCTGAAGCAGTCCTGGTCCCTGGGTGGCATGTCATCACCCGCTGCTCGACCTCCCATCCCGGCATGTCATGTTAAACTGGGTATCCTGACGGCAAACTCCGCCGCCATTCCACTCGAGGTTATGCCGACGGCCATATCCACATGAGAATGGATGGGTTCATGCTCGTCCATTCCTGTCAATCAAGGATACTGATCGACAAAGACCCTCTTCCACGAGGGTTCTTATCCTTCCATACTACCATGAAAAGGTTAAGCTCCGCGGAAGCCCACACGGGCATGGCCTGTCAGCCTGTCAATCGTGCTTCCCTGGAACCAACTCCTTTTTTTCCCGTCATTCTTGTTTGCTTTTGCCGCGTATCCGACTAGGGGGTATCGTCCAACGTTCAAGGTGATCGACCAGGCCAGGTTTGCCAACTTTGTACAGCAAACTGACTCAGGAGAGGCACATAAACTTTTGACGATATCACATGGAAAACATGTTTTCGACAACCGGGGCTGTTGCCAAGCTCATCAGCAGGTAGGTAGGTAGTTGGGCAAATCCAATCTCGGCCTCGCACCTCGCAAGCATACACATACATACACACATACACACATCAACCAAACCAACACCTTATCACGCCCTATCGGAGTGGGCAAGAAACAAACCCAGAAATCACTTACCTATTCCTGTCTCGGCCACATCGCCGTGTTTGGCCCTGGTAAAAGACGGGATCGACTTCGGGAATCGAATGAGGTCAGCTGAAGAGCGGTGGGAGTGGGAGACTGAACCGACCGAACATCCATCTCGACATTCGGTTCCTTATTGTCGGTGTTGAACTCAAAAAGCTAATCCTTATTGGTATAACCAGCGCGTTGTAACATGAAATTGGGCCGGCAATTACTTGCCCATGGTACCCTATCGACACATCCTCATTTCAGTCAATAGGGTTTGAGGCCCAACCCAGATGATGCATGTACATATGTGTATGTATGTATGTATGTCGTTGCCATCCACGCATGCGCCCCATTCACTAGCCGCGCCAACACTACACTATCCTCATAATCCCCTTCGTTCTACCGTTGTCTTTATCATCTTTACATAAGCACATGCCACATCCGATAAAAAGCAAATACCAACGTGGTATAAACGCTAACCAAGTCACAGACCCCGGCTCACAAAAAAAGAAGAAAAGAAAAGAAAAAGGGTCCCACGCCGAAGCGTCTCAGGTCTCGGGAGCAGGGGCCAGGCTGTGCACCTCGCTTCGAAAGCAAGAAAGCCCGAAGGGGCAAGACAGGGCGGCGATGTAACTCTGCGCGCCAAATGTGACAGAGGGACAGGACCCCCTGAATAGCGCCCTACGCTGTGTTACTGTGATCGTCGGCTAGGACCCCCTCGTTCTTTAACCGCACCAGCCTCAGTCCAAACTCCAAAGCACTGACTAATGTCTCGTTGCTTTTTGGTCAAAATATCCAAGACTTTGTTTTGCTGTTTTGATCTGCCGAAGACGAGACATGGCTGTGGGACAATTCTCTCTCTCTCCCTGTTTAGTGACTATTGTCTGGTGCGTATTCATCGGCCTCCGAGCGAGACTGAATCCATGGTTTCGAATTGAAACAGGTTTCACAATCTCTGCCGTTAGTTAGTACATATCTCCAGGCTCGCATGCAACCGAGGTTCGGACTCGACTGCTAAGACTCAATAGTCTATAGCTGTTTGAGCTTCAGGTCGGCATGCAGTCTGCACGTTGTTGGTGATGTAGAACTTTAAACTTGCATGCAATCAACTATTGGAGCAACTAGTCAGATAGTTGTCGACATGGGCTTGCATAGGTGTAGTTAAGGCGTGATGATAGGGATGGTGTGGGTTGAAGTGACGGATTGGGACGCATGCATATATATTCATTTGGATGCGACCTTGGGTTGTTTGATGCCACAGGTGAATAGAAGGACTATCTTGTTCTAGAATTGTGTCTATGATGCCTGTACCCGTTGGCTCTGGTAGCTGACTGGTCGGAAAACAGCATCCCCTTGACGTCTCTCACGATGCTATGACGAGTCAAGTAGTGTAGGTCAAATCTGACAATGGGATAACCCTTCAACTTGGACTGGAAAACACAATAGCAATTGTACAACTTGATATAAAGCTATTGTTCATTATAGCTAGCTATATTCATTCTCTGGGTCAATCACTCACACTAGAGATAAACGTGTGACAGCTAGAGCTTAACAAGGTCAGTTATGACACTCGCTTGTTATAAGCTCATAGCAAGCGATTCACGGTAGAAACATGATTAAATTATATAAATACATGGCATTGTTTTCAGAAATAACGACAAATACCTTGTCTTGTTGGGTTTTACCACCAGGGTAGTTCTCGAAAACATAGGCAGTGATGGGGTTCAACTACCCCAAGGTATAGCTTGGGAACGACCATGGCAACGCACGTCTAGATGAGGTGCTGTACGCAGGACACAAGCAAGACGTTTATCCCCGCCATTTATACTCACAAAGGCCAAACTGATCATTCCCATGTACATCTCCCACTTAGTCCTCTACACTATGAACTCTCTCAGTGTGGTCGAGACCGCCTCTGATTACCGCCAGGTCACCGTCCCGAGTCAAGATAATATCTCTCCTTGACAAGGCACAAGCAAAGTCCCTCTTCCCCGTGAACCAATAGTGCGGGATGAAAAAGTGCGCAAAGATCGTGATAGTGGGAGCATCTTGGCGCAGCGCAATCGCTATCCTTCTCTCACTGAGATCAGCAGAGCACACCCAGGAAGATTGGTTCAGGAACACAAATCTGCTCGACTCATCAATCCCGATGATGTGAGCCATGTTTAGCTCGGATATCTTCATCCTTGCACTAAAGCTCGATGCCGTAGCGGCATTCTCTCCATCTTCCTCTGTGCAAGGTTCATCTACGGCTGCCTCATCCTCTGGTTGCTCGCCTGGCAGGATGCTGCCATCTTTGTTTTCGACGTCAGGAGAGTCCAAGTCTATAGCTGAGATGCTATTCCCCTTGGTGTGGCTGTTCGGATGTGATAGCTCAAGCATGATTCTCTGTTTCTGGCCGAACGAATAGAGGATTGCGCTTTTGAGCTCTACGTTGTAACTGTCCAGGGACAATTCGATGGATGTAATCTCAGACCAGTCGCTCCAGCTGTAGGTGCAGATTCTGAAGCTGTCGACGCAGATTAGGTGTAGAGATGACTGTGGATGAAGGAGCCATTTCCGGACCCCTGAAATTGAAGTCGTCCGACTTGTCTCAAACTCGCCGGTGTCCAAGCTGAACATGCTATCAGACTCGCGAGTCGATACCAGGAACTTGGAAGCCATTTCTCCTACCAGCACGTCTGATATTGTCTCTATAAAGTCGAGGCGGGAGTCGAAGAGTACCGTCAGATCGTCAAACCAACCATTGTCTGCTGACTTGGTGACCTTGTATAGAAGAATCCTGTTGGAGACATCGATGCTAAGGATAGCATCTCTAGGTTCAATCCAGGACAATAGGCGAACTAGACACTCGTGTTTGTAGAGAACCCCCAAGCTCGCTGCCGTTTTGCGGTCGTACAGCACGACTGACCCATCAATCTTTCCACAAAAGACAACTTCAGAACTGTGATGGACAGCCATGGCAGAAATTCTGGCTTTAGCCTCTGTGGAAACTGTCTCGACCAGTGTGCTAGAAGCAAGTCCACTGCTGTCATCGTCCAGTGGCCCTCGTAGCAGAGCTTCAGGTTTCCAGACACTGCATTGGTTGTTTCGCGTATCTGCAAGAAGCATACTATCCCTGGCGAAAGCAAGCTGTTCGATATAGGAGCTAGAAGACTCGACCCGGTAGAGGAGTTTGAGCGTGTTAAATTCGTAAACATTGATGATCCCGTTTGCGCCACCTGCTGCGAGGAAGCGTCCATTGGGACTTGGGGCGAGGGAATGGCAATCGGTGAGAAGGCACTCTAACTGTCGGTCGGCAAAGGGATCAAGAAGAGCGAGGTTCCCGTCTTGATACGCGACTGCGAGAAGACTCGTATCAGGATTAGGATTGAAAGTGAGCGCGACGACGGCATGTGTGCACGTCTCGCCGTTGGAGAGTTTCCTGCCACAGTTCCCAACGTAGACCTCCTCTTCCATATCCCACAATGTGATAGATTGGTGGACATAAGCGACGGCAAGCATCTTGTGGCTGGTAGAGATGGTCAACGTGGACGGGGTTCCCTGTGGAGGCATTTGGTTTGGGTGTGGCGAGCTGGCATCACCCCATGGCCTCTGGACTGCTTCCGCTTGAAGGTCGTGACTCAAGTCGCAGGCCGCAAAGTAGTTGCTGCGACTCGCAATGAGAAGCGTATCCCCGTCAAACTCCATCCCCAACGGCTGCGGAGGGGTCACGAGGCTATGAACCACTTGGCCGTTTCTAGTATCCCAGACCTTTGTCGTACGGAGACCGCAGGTTGCTACCAGATCGGTTTTGGCTTGGAAAGCGATAAAGTGAATGGGTTCACCGTGATCCAAGACTTTGTACTCCTGGTAGGATGCAGCGTGGTACAGCATGACAGCGCCCGAACTGAGCGAGACGGCCAGGAACTCGTCTCCGTAGCACAAAGTCCCTGCTTGACGTTCACCGAAATCAATGCACATAATCCTATCACCCCACTTCTCAGTATGCGTTCCATGGACCATGAGCCTCTGGCTTGAGCCTCCGGTTTTGTGAATCATAGACTCTGTGGGACAGAACGAGGGTATCGATGAGTGTATTGCCGACGGTGATACTACGAGGACGTTGGCAAACATGGCAGGAATCCGAGCAAGATCCGTGGTCCACTGCTGTAATACTCGTATTTGAGGCTCTGGGCACGAACGCTCAACAGCGCATGCATCCACGTAGGTTTCGAGATGTGTCGAGGCTTGGATGAGTAGACTGAGGTTTTGAAATTCGGCAATCGTCTCTATCCAAGTGAGGATGTTGGCTCTGAAGAACTTGATGACAAGCTGGAATAACCCTGTCGCCGTCGGATCAGCCCTCGAGAGGTGATATGAGTATGCTGTGTATGCATAGTTGGCGAACTCGAGTCTTTTTGCTAGCAAGTTCCCCAAAGAACGGCGTCGTCCCGTCCTCGGAGGCTTCATTTCCTCCCCAACAAGATAACTAAGACATACTTCAGCCATTCGTGTGTGCGCCTCGGTTTCCTTGATAGAAAACTCCGACTCTAATCCGTCAGCTAAAAGGAACTCTCTGGCAGTTTCATGCACCATATTCACTCTCCCGTGTTTATTCACCACGACCAATTGACCACAGAGCGCAGCGATGCTCCCTTCCAGGTTTGGGAATACATCTTGTATGTCGAGGGTCAAAGCACCATTCAGCTCGCCGAGTGTCATGGGACGAACAGCGCATACTGTCCATATGAGGATAATTTTGGTCAGCTCTTTTCCGCGAGGAATCTGTGACATGGAATCTAGAGACCTTTTGTATAGTGACACCATGCCTCTTGGTATCTCTTCAAGAACCTGATGGATTTCCTTCCTGCTGTGGCAGCTTAGGAGTTCCTCCAGTGCCAGTATTGTCCATAGGAAAGACCCTTTGGATTTGTCTAGAATCTTCACGACCAATTCATCTCGGTCGTCAGGTCCCACTACAGCCAAGGCCTGTGTTCTCTTCTCAATCAAGAGCCTGAGATCTGGTTCCGTATCTGTTATTGAGACTGTCAAGAACTGAGACAGGTTGGGCGGAATGACCCAGAAACCCTGCTCAATATCGGCCATATCCCGACTTGTGAAGAGAATCCTCAGGGGTAGAGATTGATTCAAGCTGGACAAAACGGGGTTCAGAAAGCTCAGAGGATTGGAACACTCGTCCAGGGCGTCGATGACCCAATAATGCCGACTCATCCTGGTCTGGAAGATCCTAGAAAGGAACAAAGTTCTCCAGAGGGTGTGTTCGTTGACGCCATCGAAAGAAAACCCATCGGCCTGCATTTTTAGGATGGCATCTGTAACTTCAGAGTTGGAGGCGGCCATTTGATATGCCAGGTATAGAAGACAATGATATAGGTTGGACCGGGATTTGTCTGCGTGTTTGAACAAGAAGTAGCTGCATGCCTGACCGGACGCCTTGAGCTGTTCGACGACATAGCTAGCGAGAACGGATTTTCCAGCTGCGGGCTTTCCTTTGATCCACAGTATCTTGTTGTTCTCGGATTCCCCGTCCCTCCATTCGAGGTAGCTAGTTTTGGTTGAGATCCATTCACAGGACCCAGACATCCGAGCCTCGCAAATATTTGCAAGATCGTCGTCCAGATTGTCAGAAACTTGGAGATAACTCTTCAGGTCTTTGATCCTTTCACGCTTCTCCTCCGGAATTACCGTGGTGACCTGGCTCATGGTGGAGGCGAGTGCGTTTCGAAGAAGCACGTAGTTGGGATCTTGAGGCGATTCGAACTTGCATATCGTGCGATGGTCAGCAGCCATGAGTATCTGCTTCTCTTCACGGTAGCCAAGCACAGCCGACTCGGGGTCGACAATAGGTGAGCTAAAGTACTTCATCTTCTGTGTTTCGTAAAACGACCAGAGCTCGAGGCCCTCGGACAGATGCCTGAATTCGTCGTTGATGACCTGGATTGCGGTCGAGTTCGGTTCAAGATCGCCAATATAGGCGCGGTCGTAGGCAACCTTGAGGATGTTCTTGAGCATCTTTGCCGAGTTGGCACCTCGATGCGGCGTAGCCAGAAAATAGAATGCAACAAACCGTTCAGCAAGAGCCTTGAATACTGCATCTTGTTTCGCCAGAATGTATGCTTTCTTCAATATCAAGCCACCCATGCTGTGACCAACAACAACGATGCGTGTGCTGGAATTTGCAAGGCATGGCGAAATGTTCATGGCACCTAGGAATGACTTGCCAATATGATGTATGTTCAAGCAGTCCTCCTTGCCCTTCAGGTATTGCGATTCATATCCATAGCTATGGATACGGACGTTGCTGAATGCGGGATCCTCTGGAAGCCAGTCCTTTGGCCAGAAATGAGACTTGTCTGCAGATGATTTGCTCCATGTCTTTCTGGAATCACCACCTAGACCATGAATAAAGATGAGATCGATCTCAGGTGAGGCTGGGGAATATATGAGGCTCAGCCCAAGGGATCTCTTATTGCCCTTCGCTTGGTCGTCTGTAGTTGGCATCTTGGGCTGGGGCTTTGACAGAGACAACAGATTCCTGAAGCTCTTCTTGGACGAATCGAGAATACTTAAAGAGCTGTCAGAGCGCTGTTTCTTTCGAAGAAACTAAACCAGTAAGCGGTCAGCGATAAGAGTCCGATGTATAAGTGAAGTGGTGAACGTTAACCATTGTTGCCCAAACCTCCGTCACCTCACGTGACAACTCGGCGATAACAATGCTGGGCTGATGACACGAATTCGAGACTCCCAAAAGAGTCTTTACGGAGCATGTTCAATATCTCATGATGGAAGCACATAGTCGTGTCTTTCCCTTGGGACCACCAATCAGCTGGTTGCTTTAACCGCCAGTCGATGCCGCTCACACAGGACCAACAACAGCATCCAGGGGTCGACATATCTACCCTGGACAATCACGCACAAGAGGGGCTGGAGAAGGTTTCTTTATGTATTCACTTTGAAACTAACCGACTTGTGCTCTCTATTGTACACTTGACGATCGACTGTCGATACTGGTGCACTGAACCAGCAGGAATATCACGTCTTGGAAACCTGTATGAGAAAGTTGAGTAGAGCAATAAGCAGCTTTCACCTTTACTCTATGCTTGATCTACCAGATTTGCGTAAACGACAGGATGCAATCTTTCTGTTCGTGGATCTTGGGCTCAGCGATGCATAGAGTAGAAACAAGGAGCATGCGGCCCGGGAGTTGAACTATGATCGCATCCTGTCCCTCCGCCACTGCACCTACGGTTAATTACCAAAGAGAAGAATTCAGAGCCACCAATTCGGCCAGAGCTATCATTGCAAGAGCAGAGTGCACAGCAACACATGATACTGGGATGAGAAAGTTGCAGCACAGCTTCTTAGCCAGCGAATCGCCGAGTGATTGCTGGGCACGAAAGGGTTGGCGGTACAAGGGTGGTATCACTTGCAGCGGCAAGCTGCATCTCACACGATCCTCTGACTGCCCTCGTGCCAGTTGATGCAACGCCGAGCGAGAACAGGCAGACTGGCCGGGAGGAAGGGCACCATCGGGGCAAGGGGTGGATGCTGGGAGAGGCGGGGGAGGCACAGGGAAACGGGGGTTGTTGAATGGGGTTGTAATCAGCAGTTAGCTGAGCAGGTTGTGAATGGAAACGAATATGATATCGTGTTGATGGACGTGTCATTGTTGAGGCTCAAGAGCTGCTGCAGGTCAGCGGGAAGATGCATTGCATGCATGATGCAAGCGAGAGAGGAACGGCAGCAAATCTAGAAGCAAACGAATGGGCAGCAGCGATCCCTGAAGGTTGTCGTCTGTGAATATGGGACATCTTTTTATGGTATGGTATGGTATGGTGGGTGTGTCGTGCCCAGGATCCATGCTGTGTTTCGTCTGGCGCGCGCCACAGCTGTTTCATTCAACCTTGGACTTTGGGGAGCAGGATGCCGATTACGGGATCGATAAAGAGAGCATGTCGATGTGATTTTCATTCAATGCCCGCATGTAGTTGGGTAGTGTAGGCGTGTCTTGTTGTAGTAGAAACGAAACCGTGAGTGAGTGAGTGAGTAAGTGAGTGATTGAGTGGAGTTGGACCTGTTCATGCATTGACGGGAGATACACGTGCGCATTACATTAGCACCTACCGAATCTGGTACTGGTGGTGTGAGGTGAGTCCCCCCCAAGTCGTACATTATTATTATTACATATAATCCCGCAAGGCAAGAGAGTTGGCAGGCAGTCTGAGATGGAAAGAGTCCCTGCGTCTCGGGGCTCATGAGTGATGCTCCCCGCGGCGGAGCACTAACGTTGGACGTCCGTCAGTCATGGTCAGCAGAGAAGAGAAGAAACCAAAGCAAACCTGGAAGAGGCACAGAAACAGAAACATGTGTAGTGTATACATACATATGCACATAATAACCCATCCTAGCATCACCGGTCACTATGTACAAACGCATGGGTTCCTGGTATCGAGGTGGTTGGTTGTATTGTTCGATGTCTCACCCGAGATTTAAAGCAGCAGCATGGATGACGAGATGCTAATACAAGACGAGACGAGACGAGACGAGGCAGACGGCTCATGATCCGTGTTTCCGAAGTTGGTCACGGTTCAATTTCTATTCCATGGGATGAGCATGTTTAGACAATGCGCGATGCAATGCAATTTGATCTTTTAATCATGGCAGAGAGTTACCGAGATGCATCATCATGATCCGTCTCCTGACTTGTGAAATAATAAGACAAGCGTTTCTTTTTGTCTCTGCCCTATTTCTTCTTTGTTTCTTTTTCTTCCCCTTTGTCTCTCCTTTACTGTCTCTTTTTTATTTTTATTCTATTTATTTTTCGTAGGCTCATCAAGCAACATCTTTTCCATCTGCCGTTCGAGGCCAGCTCAAGACAGCTTCTTATCACTGAAATTAAAGAAACGCCAAACTCGTACCGGTCTGAAAGAAACAAAGTTTCCCCAACAGTCCTTGCCCGAGACGCACGGTTGGTCTTTTTGCTTCTTTCTTTTTCCCTCCCACTCTCCTCTTAGGCTCTTATCACTTTTCTCTCTCTCGGCCGCTGGTTCAAAAAAGCAAAATTCCTCAGCTTGGGATCCTCCCTCCTCGTACCTCAGAGATCGTCATTTCATCGACAGGGAGCTTCGATTAGCGCGCGCTACCAATAAAAGGCGCTGGGACCTGAGAGCCCAGAACCAAGAACCCAGAACCAAGAACCCAGAACCTAGAGCTCCAGCTTCAGCTCCAGCTCCAGCCCGAGCTGCATCAGTATCTGTCTGTCTGCTCTGCCAGTACCTGGAATCATGATTGTCAACTCATGATAAAGCGCATTGTATTGCATGTTTTTTTTCTATCCCGCGGCTCAGTCCATTCGATTATTGCACGTGCAACCAAATTGTGCAACCACCTTTGTTGATTGATATCCTCCTTTCCTCCTTCTATCCTATCCTATCCTATCCTATCCTATCCTATCCTATCCTATCCTATCCTATCCTATCCATGTAATGCTAAACCAGGCCCGCTAATCAAACATATGCGCCATTGGTCATTTCGTTCAATATGTCCCCCG
>JABFAK010001003.1:0-10279 GCA_013266265.1 Fusarium sp. NRRL 66182 | reverse complement strand
GTGGTTCCGCCCGGGATCGAACCGGGGACCTTCTCGGTGTTAACGAGATGCCATAACCAACTAGACCACGGAACCGTGGTGATTGGAGATGATGATACCCTCCAGCGGGAGCACTATACGCCAAGAGGCGACAGGTCAGAGACTCGATACGACTCTGTGATATCATAAACTTGAGGGAAAGGGTTGAGCTTGACGTTGCGTAATAAACACCAGGCAAAACTACAAGCGATAAGCAGAAACACCGAGGAGAATTAAAATGCGAAAGTCTATTCTCGCCAGTATAAGAAGCCTTCAAAACCCAAGCATGCATCGCTATAACTGAATCCATCCTCACAAGCCATTAGTGTCGTCGCTGCCCACCACCTCATGCGTCTGATGACCCTGCTGCGCTGGATTATTCTTCGAGTGAAGAAGCGACTCAAGCAGTGATCCAATCTCTGGGTATATCTGTTCAATGCTCGCCAGCCCCTCTGGTCCCAGCTGGACCATGACGCTAAACATGCTGGCAAACCGTGCTGCCTCGTTTCCGCGCGTCACTGCAGCCTGGAGGTCTCGTATGTCAGACTCTAGGCCGCTCGAATTCGTTTGCGCGACTTCATAGTCATTGCTCGCGCGCTTCAGCTCTTCCCTCTTTGCACTGATGGCCGCCTCTTGCGTTTTTATCTCCTCGCTCTTGGCTGCTCTGCGCGTGTCGTAGCTGCGAATCGCCTGGGCTATCTCGGGCGGGAGAGACATGTTGTTCTCTCGGAGTGCGTGGAGTTGCGGTGCTAGAGCTTCCTCGGCAGTGCTCTCGTCGACGAGCTGGCGCAGCTTTTCCTTGGATTTGGCAATGTCGTCTTCGATCGCCTGCACGCGGTCTTGGGCGGCGCGAAGCTTGCTCATAACTTCCTGGTGCGTTGTTCTATGGGGGAATATCTCCTGCTGTGCGATGGCCAGAGAGGCACGTATCGTCCGGACATGGGCGTCGATGGCGGCGACAAAGACGTTTGTCGCGGGCTGCAGAGCTTCTTGCAGATTATTCGGCTCGAGAGAGCGGGCAGCATTGGCCTATCCAAGTATCAGTACGGCCACCCAACACGTCAAATACCAAAACTGACCGAGGCATTCGGGGCAAACGTTGTAGCCATCTGGAACGTAGCCATTGGAGAGCTAAACATCATCAGGCTCTGCGCGGCAGAGAGGCGCGACCCTTCTGGTGAACTGTGACGGATGCGTTTTTCTATCGGGGTGGGTATTGTGGTAGCCGGCCGTTTGAGCTGCCTGACGTTGCGAGGTACAGGAGGGGATGGAGGAAACTCTGAAGCGACGGTGATAGACGAGGCCATGTGCTCCTCGCTCTCCTCCGAAGATGTGTGTCGATGCGATCGCGCCGGGTCAATTGGCGAGTCCGGAGCGCTGTAGTTTGCTGTTCTCCGTCGCCGTCCCGATCTCCGCTCGATGGTACCGCCGTCATCGGCAGTATCATCCTGGGCGTCGGGAGATTGGGGCATGGTTCGTACAAAGCGCTTCTTGGCTGCGTGGACATCCTGCGCCATCAGCTTGCCAGCATAAGAGGGTTTGCGGTCGCGCGCAAGAGACTTTCTCAGCTCCGACTGGAGGTCTTGTAGAGAGTCGCCGGGGTTTCTGGCGACATGGTCTGCGACGAGGGCAAGGTCCTCGAGCAGATTGATAGCCCACATCTTGGGGGGCGCTTCAGGGACAATCTCCCAGGGCCAGACGCCCATAGCTTTGTAGATCCGACGAGCTGCACGGGCGCCTCGTGTTTGAAGATATGTACCATGCGGTTCTGGAATGCGGATGGTGTCGATGTTGTCGAGAAGGCCATCAGCCTCGATGGTCGGCTGCGGCGCGTTTGGCCGTGTCGAAGGTGGCATCGCTCAGCTGAGGCGTGACGAGAGATGCAGCGCGAGAGGCACTCTAATACATTCAATCGGATGCCCGTAGTCAATGTTATTTAGCTCCCAACCGCGGGCAAAAGCCGGGTCTGGCGCGGGTGGTGAAGCTGTTGTTGCTCTGCTCTGCTCTGCTCGCGATGATCCCCAGCCACATTCACATCATGGAGCGTGTGACTGATAATCCATGGGCCCATGAGCCTCATGTAAGATCACGTGACATGACAGCACTCAATCCTAGTCCCCGCATCCATGAACTCATGATGCCGTTTGAGGGCCGATATCAAGAGGAAATGATTGAATTTTGCACTATAAATGCGAGCAATTTCTCAGTTATAGTCTCAATGCTCTGAATCTGGTTGCTTGTCCGTTTTGGCATTTGATAGCCAGACTGGACTCGTCTCTTCGCAGCCGAGGACTAGCACCGTGTCACAAAAGCAAACATCATTCGAGTCCCTTTGTTCTGATTGGAATGACAAGGAATACTGTAGTATGGACCTGCAATGCGCCTACATCCTCTGGCAAGTTATGAGAGATGCTTAGACTCATGGCAGTAATTGGATTGGTTTTGGCAATGATTAATCATCGCAATTATAATACGCGTGACCACGACAGAGTAGGCACCTGAGGCTAAAATATCGAAAAGCATAAAAATAAAACACCAAATCAATCTCTACCCTGTTAACACATTGATCACTGACCTCATTGGTCCTGTCTGGAGATTTATATGCGCCATCACATCAATGGATTGCTATTGACTTGGCCTCTATTTCTCATCACAACGTCTCTTGTATTTCGAGTTATGATCCGCTTATTTGAACCTGCTATAGTACGACTCAAGCGCTCCGTCAATAACGGCCTTGACCCTGGACGCGTCCAGCTTCTCCTCTCGGTTGAACGTGTACAGTCCGTTGACTTCCTGCTCGATATCGGCACTGCAAGAGTCAGTTTGGAAATCCAAGGCGATCCAAGGGCTTGCACGTACAGTTGAGTGTACACAAAAGCACAGCAGTGTCCACCCAAGACAACGCCGTTGACGAGCCTCTCAATCCTCTTGACTAGATCATCGGCGTTCGTCGCTGTAGTGTAGCCCCAATCGAGGTTGTTCGATCCGCCCTCGTCCTTCTTGGCAGGCGCAATATTGACACCACCAAATTCCGTGTTCATGACGGGTGCGCCAGGCGTGTGCTTGGAACCTTGGTCAACACCAGGTATAGGAGGCAGAAAGACACCTCGGCCTCCCGCCTTTGGGCTGATGATGCCCTCAAGAGTGGAGCAGGTCTTTTCAATCTCAGGCCCGTCGCTGTAGTCGTGGAAGGTGGTTAGATCGGTGATAACGTGCTGCCAGCCGCAGTTGTCGTTGATACTTCGGGTGTTGTCGAGGCTCCTGTTTACCCGTTAGCAGGTGTTTGAAATCAAGGCCACGGAAACCTACTTGGTGAGGTAGTAGAGCTGGCGGATGTGGTTACGCTCGTCAGCACTGTCCTCGAGACAAGTATAGGCCCAGCTCTCGTTGACCGGTGTCCATGTTACAACCGACGGGCGGTTAATGACCAGCTTGACGGCTTCAGTCCACTCAGCGTTGAAACGATCAATATACTCGTCACTGAACGCATAGGCATTTGCAATTTCGCCCCAAACAAGAAAGCCGAGCTTGTCGGCCCAGTAGTAGAAGAGAGGGTCTTCCACCTTTTGGTGTTTTCTGCAGCCGTTGAGGCCCATCTTCTTGGCAAGCTCAATATCAAGCTTGAGGCTCTCGGAACTAGGAGGCGTCATGAATGTTTGAGGCCAGTAGCCCTGATCCAAGCAGAGAGCTTGGAAGTATGGTTTGTCATTCAACCTCCAAGTGCCGTCGCCTGTTGTCCAGTTGATGCTTCGCATGCCTGTGGTGGTCTTGACTTGATCAACCGTCTTTCCGGCATCGTCATAGAGTCGAATGACGAGATCATACAGCTGAGGGTGCTCAGGAGACCACAGCGCGACACCATCACGCCAAGCAAAGTCGTTCTCGAGAGGAGCTTTCTCGAGAACAGACTGGGGCAGCTTGGATCTTTGCTCTTCGGAGAGACGCATGGTTAACTCGACCCCGACTGAGTGAGTCTCTCGGGGCAGAGCCTTCTTCTCCGATGTAGACACAGGAACACCGGCAAAGCTGGCCTCGAGCTCCACGGTATAATCTTTGCCAACTCGTCTTCCTTTGACCGCGATGGTACTACGCAGCTGGCCCGAATGAATGTCGTTGGACCTGATAACAGTACCGTATGAGCTGTCGGCAATGCGAGCAGAGGGAACCACCTCGAGCCACACGGATTGCCAGATACCTCCTGACGGGGTGTAGAAGATGGTCTCAGGCTTAGCAGCCCAGTACTGCTTGCCTCGTGGCTGAGTTAGATCATAAGCAGAATCATAGACACGAAGAGTCAGTCGATGAGTAGCGGCCTGTTCAGCCGCGCTCACAGCATCGGTGATGTCGATCTCGAAAGGAACATGACCTCCACGATGGCCACCGACGTATTCTCCGTTGACCCAAATCGTAGCCTCATAGTCGACGGCTCCAAATCTAAGGACCAGCCTGTGACCCTGCTCCTTCTCCTGTGCCGAGCGCAAGTCAGAGATGGCACGCTCGTACCATAGAACCTCATGAACGCCTCGTTCATTGATGCCAGAAGCGGGAGACTGGAAGACATAGGGGACTTTGATCTTGGTTTTCGAGTTTGTGGTCTGCGTTGACGAGGTAAAGACGTTATTCTGGATGAGGTTATGAGCATCGCCCATGATCTTCTGGACCACGCTGTCGCTCAAGGCTGATGTCTCGTTACGGGCGTTGGACGTGGTTACATCGACCTTTTCGGGGAGGCCAGTACGATGCCAGTTTTCAGAAAGACCAGCATCGCCATCGTCGAACAGGAAATCCCATTGACCGTTGAGGGACGCCCAGCGAAGAGGGTTTCGTTCAAAGTCGGGACGAGGATACGTCATTTTAGCTGTGATATAGATAAGAGTATATTGGATATCTGGTAGTTGTAAGTGTCCTCACTCAAGAGGTTCAATATCGAGGAGAATGAGAGACTATGATGAGAAGAACAACTTTTCTGGTGTTCTCGACACGTGCAGATCAGCTCAACGTGTTTGTTCTGAGAGGGGGGGCTCTGAAACCTGTCGTAATCAGCAGCGGGTGGGGTCTCTCTCTATTCTCAAATAAAAAGCTCTAAGCCCTCGTGTCTCGAGATTTGATTGAGTGAGAAAAGTTGGAGATGTTGGATCATCATCTCCACATCGAGTTTCTCTTGGACATGACTGACTGACTGACTCTTGTGGATTTTGTTTTTGGATTTTTTAAAAAGTGGCTCATCTTTTCTTTGACCTTCTTTTTCTTTTGGGAAGCGAATTAATTACAGAGAAGAGACTTGTGCATAAACTTGGCTCCTCCACGTTGGTGGTTGGTGACGTGTAGAGATAGAGTCGAGAGAGACAACGGGGATAGAGAATTCAGTCTGATAGAATTAAAATTACCCTACGAGATGCAGGTCGTTTCCTGCCAGTGTCTATAGATCAAACGACTGTGGTAGCACTATACTATACTTACTCCACGCTGAATTGCATTCCAAAAAAATACTCCAATCTCAGTCCGATATCAACCAGTCAAGCCTTGAGAATACTCGTCCCCTCCTTCATAGTAGAAGAACCACCAGAAGAAGCGCTCACTCGTCGGATCGTCTTCCAAGCACTCAGGCTCTTCTCGGTGAAACCCCCAGTCGCCTCGATCAGAGAGTTGCGGCCGAAATTCAGCGTGCCCAGACTAGGAGACGGGCTTGGGTTGTTGGCCTCGATCTTTGTCCGGACTCCCATCTGCTGCTGTCCGTCAAAGATGTTGGGGTTTGAAGCACCGCTGCCGCTGCTGCCGAGCCGAGATTGGCCTGGTTGGTCGGCTCGTCGTCTTCGCCAGAGCCAGAACATGATGCCCCCTACTATCAAGGAGACGATTCCAGCTGCCACACCGATCCCAATACCTGCCTTTGCGCCAGTCGAAAGACCTCCTCCACCAGAACCTTCATTTTCACTATTGGATCCATCGCTGCCCGAGCCGTTGTCACTGTCACCACCGTTGCCGCTCCCGCTACCGCTACCACCACTGCTTCCACCGTTGCCGCTACCGTCACTATCGTCGTCAGACGACATGTAGTCTTCCGGCCTGCCCTCCGTATCCTCGATACCACCAGTACTTGGTTTTCTCTCCTTCTCTTGGTGGTCTCCAACGCATGTGTATTTTCCCTTGACAATCTTCTTGATATTCTCATCGAACCAGCTGCAATCCATGGACTTGTCGCCAGAAACCTTGAAATCTCCAGTAACCTCTTCGAGATTGAAAAATTCCACGTTTTCAAAAGGCCCCTTGATGGAGATGGTACCGGCAGACGTAAGCGCGTTGGCAGTAATGTTGGCGAGTGCGTCGTTGCTGCTAATGTCTAGCTCCTCCACATAAGTAACTCTGGGCAGAGCAAATGTTGTCAAAGATGGGTTATCCTCCACGGTGATGGCCCCATTCATCTCCTTCAGAAGCGGGATGCTGAGGTCTTTGAGTGCAGTAGACTGAAATGCAAGCGCGCCTTTGACTTTGCGCAAAGACGAAAACTCAATCTCCTTCACACCCTTAAAGGTGGAGGTCGCTGTAGTAGTGCTGTTTCCGATAGATGAGAGCCACGGCAATAGGACGCTGAGTTCGTTTCCGTTGGAAGTGATGGACATGGTTGCTGCGGACTCGAGGGCTGCGAGTCTGATATGCGTCAAGGCGTCGTTCTGATAAAACTCCATGTGTCCCTTGATCGTCTTGAGCTTAGGAAACGAGACCTTTTCAAGGACCGCGTTATCCTTGATGCTGAAACCCTTGTTCGCGTAGGTGAGAGAGGTGACGTCCAGTTCCTTCATGTAATCATTGGTGTCGATCGAGAAGTCTCCGTTGACAGTGTGCACTCCGCCAAGCTCCAGCTCTTGGACCTCTGTCTCGTATACCCTCATCATAGAGCCCACCTCGACATCCTTCTTGTGCTCAATCGACAGCTGGGCAAACGCTTTCGTGATGACATAGTTCTGGCCCACCTCCTCCAAAGCATCGAATACCAAGTCGAGTTCGTCGACCGTGCTGTCTTTGCCCGTGCCCGTATTCCATATCGTAAGCTCGCCCTCGATAGTCTTCAATCTCGACGCAGTTACGACTGTCTTTTTGGATTTGTGATGAGGGTAAATGACCAGATCGCCACTGAGCGAACTAATGTCTCCTAGATCAACAGAAGCTCTGTCGGATGGCCATGAGGAGGGATCCTTGTCGAAGAGGAGTGATAGAGAACCGTCGACGTCTCTGCAGGACGAAATTCCATCTTCTCCCTCGGGAGATTCGATAATAGTGTAGTTTCCGGAAATACTGCAGTCTAGTCACGCCACACACGTTGCGTCAATGAAGCTCTCTTGATCAAGACATGTTCAACCCATAACGTACCAGCTGATGCGAATTGGCCCGAGAAGAGGAAAGACAGCGCCACAAAGGCGATGCGACTTGTCGGAGCCATATTCGACTCTTTGCCCTCACATCTACAGCTTCCTCAGAGCGAAGCTGTCGGGTCAAGCAAGCTGAGGGGGGCAGGGCCTTTGGTTTTATTCATTTCGCCTAAGACTTACACCCCTGCCTCTGTTAAATTACAACCGGCGCACGCCAAGTCAAATTGTTTCTGCTAGCTCACGCCATGACGAGACGCTAAAAGGGGCGCGTTTCCGGTGAGAGCGATGGACTCTTTCTGCCAGGGCCCCTTTGGGCATGATTCCCGTCGCTATCGGTGCGTGGCTGCGGGAAAACAACTTGGCAGCTGAGAGAGAACGGTTTTCCATCCTCATACGATTCTTCCGTCCAAGTTTCGATATCTGACTGCTTTGTGGAGATGAACAAAGAGTCAAAGCATTATGCTACACTCTAGAGCTGGCCTCCACCACAGCCTAGATCCGAAACCTCATATCCCGGCCGTTAATCATGCATATTACAAGTACGTCTCGATTGTTAGAAGGGGGGCTACCTGTTTCCTCCGTCCTCTCCGTCCTTTATCCTTGCAGCAGGCTTTCAGCTCCGATATAGGGCTCAGCTACGACTTTCATGGGGGTCTGGGTATTGAGCCAAAGATGAAAAGAGAATGCATCCCCCGACAGTCAGTTCACCTCGAAACGTGCCTAGTATTTTCATATCAATCTTCTCTACCGCTTGCGGAGAGTAGTATCCGCGGATCGAAACTTCAGCTGACGGTTAAGCGAAATCAATATTTGCTAGCCTGTGTTTTGTCTCAAACTCAAATGATCCATAAGAACAATACGGAGTACAATTTGTTGAATCTATGACCCGACACGGTTGAGCAACTATTTCGTTTAAATTTGATGAGATTGAGATATATTGTCCCTGGCGCACTCAGCAGAGGTCTGAACATCAGAAAAAAGAAACGTGCGGCGAACACGGAAGAGAAGCAGCCTCGCCCATAACACATTCTCATGCAGTGGCTCTTTTAGAATCGCCCGTAAATACCACTTGTCTTGCCTGTGTTGAGAGCCACAGCGTGTTTGACTGGAGTCGATTTCAGCATAGTCTTGTCTAGGTAGTGGAACAACGTACACTTCTCCCAGGACAACGGCTCCTTGAGGTCCTTCTCGGCTTCCTTCCACACGCGAGCGCACCAACACGTAACGAGAAGATCATACAGTTTCTCTTCGAGCACAGTCTTGATTGCGAGCCGCGGTAGTTCCTGGATCTTGTTTTCCTTGTCGCGCTGAAGTCGAGTCTCGACAGCAATAGTCTGCCCTGCGTCGTCTTTCCACACGACGGTGTTGTTGTGCCCCTGATTCATTCGATCTCGTAGAGGCGGATCCGCCTTCAACAGTCCAGAGACCTTGACAGAGGTAGCAGCTATGCCTCGTGACATGGTCAGTTTGGGATATGTGCGCTTTTGACTCGTCTTGCCGGTGAGGGCAACACCTCTGCTCGTGAATTCATCCTTGAAGTCGTAGATGTGATCGACGCGAGACTTTAGCTGGGGCTCATATTCAGCATCTGCAACGCGATACCGCATCTTTTCAATGCCGTAAACTTTGGTTGAGGCATCGTATGGTGGGTTGCTGAGCTCGTAGAGAATTCGGCATGGGGCGTATGTCGAGTAGATCCGAGTGCCGTCGAGGACTAGAGTGGGCAAGTCTTCAGGCGCCTGTAGTTGCTCTTCCTCATGTGACTGTCTAGTGTTGTTGTATGGAGGTAAACTCTCCGTTGCGGTTTGTGGTTCAGCTTGGGTGTTAGTATTCCCAAGATCCTTCTTTTCCGACTCCATGTTCCTGATGGCAATCTATTTTCAAGCGAGGAACAATGAACCTAACTAGGCTTATAGGGGCAGTAAATTGTTTGCAAACTCTCACTCTTTTGTTGCGTATCTTGTCTCTTAAATATCGCTTCGGGTGTAAACAGATCACAAGGCTGAATTCAACGGTCAACCGTTAGTTAATTCACGCATTAAACAAGGCGCAGACTCATATGATGCATCCCAAATAGGTCACACGGAGCGCTTTGTGGCGCGGTTAGGGATTGCTGGCTTGGCAGAGTGTCAGATCTTGATATATACAAATCCAATTGGGCATATCTCACATCTCAACCCCAGACACATTCTAGGGTATCAAACCGACAAGACGGAGTAGTACTTACAGGGGCTGAATAGCTTTCCTTCTAGGAGAAAAAAGCAAACTTGATGAATTATACCACTGGGTATCATTGAGTTGGTCCTATTCAATATATAGTACTTACTAACGCCAAAGCAGGACAACTCGAAATCTTCAGGAAGCGGAAAATATACAGTACGAAACGAACTTTTTGTTTTCAGACAAGAAATCGCAAGAACATGAGGAGGCTAGCTTATCTCAAGGACTATAACGAATGAAGCCCGAGATTCAAGGTTAATCTGGAATCATTAAGGAGCACATGCCCTCACAAGCACAAGCTATTCACTTGGTCGAATCGTGCTTGTAAAAATGACGAGCAAGTCTACTATTATTACGACCCCCGCGGTTATATCACGTGCCTACGGATACCCTATATTTTTTTACTAATTATATCGGGATTACCTATAAGGCAGGATTACTATACTCTAGGAGCTATTATAACCTAGGATTATTATAATCCCTAAATTACTATAATCCTTTTAGAATTATTTAATATATAAATTATATTTATTAGTATTTTTATAAAACTTAGCTTACTAGCTATTAATATAATTTTTTTATTTTAATAAGCCTAACTTATATTATTAATTATTAAGAGATATAATATTTTATATTATTTAGTATTATATTTTATAATATTTATAAATATAAAC
>JABFAK010000997.1:0-26605 GCA_013266265.1 Fusarium sp. NRRL 66182 | reverse complement strand
TTTATTTATAAAATAAAATAAGTTCTAGGTATTTAATTTAGGCTTTTTCCTTTTAAATAGGTAAATTAGATACCTATAGTTACCTATAGGCTTATTTAGGTGGGCTTTTAGCTGGGTACCCATGGGAATTTTAAGCCCTAGCCAGGCTTAGAACAGCAACGCAGAGTAATGTGTTTGCTTTATTCTCACCATACAACCAGCTAGATAGACAGATAGTAGCTATCTTGACAATCTGATATTTTCCACTATTAAAATACAACGTAATACATCTAATATAAAACAACCAAGTACCGTCTCTCTAGGTATGAGTTTAAAGACAAGAAGCGTAATCAGAATGAAGGCATAGCCTTCTTATATTAGCGTGACTCATGAATCCTGAACCTCCTTCTTCTATACCATGTTTGTTGCTTCTCATAGCCCTCTAGCTCTCGGATTTGTCGTCTCGGACTCTTCAACTAGTGCTGACAGATTCAATGCACTCCTTCAAGGCTAGTCACCCCAAGTGACAGGGCGTAATTCCTCATTTAAATATCTATTGGTCAGCTCGCTTTTCTATTATGCTAAGCCGCCAGATCACAATCTCAAAGTCACAACTGTCTAGAACCACAGCTACTCATCCAGGTGACTTGTCTTACTTGGTAGATCCCTTTGTAAAATTGTCTGGCATGAGTTACGCATTTAAATGTAACAGTTTCCACCTGTTCTTTTCAATGTACATGTACTACTCTCACGCTTATACAGATTCAACATGAGATTTGGCCGTTTTATCTCGACCGTGGCTTTATCAGCCAGTCTAGCCAGCGCATACAAGCAGCTCACTCCCCAACGAGTAGCGGATGATATCAAAGCAGAAGAGTACGTGCTTGCCTTCTGCTTCCATCGTTAGGATGCATCACAAGCTCATTCTCTGCAGTCTCGATCACACTCTTCAAGCTTTGTACCAAATTGCTCTGGATAATGGCAACAATCGAGCTTTTGGGCTTCCGGGCTACAATGCCTCACTCAACTTTATCCTCGACCGCTTAGGCTGCAGTGACCGTTTTGAAATCTCCATTCAGTCATTTACACATCTCTTCTCTCAAACCCGAAAGATTGTCTTAACCGGCCCTGAAGGGGAGAATGTGGACGTGCTCTCACTGCAATACAACCATGCCACCCCTCTACCTGATGGCGTGACTGCTCCCTTGGCTCTGGTTCCCATTGACGATGAGCGTGGCTCCGGGTGCCTCGCAGAGCAATGGAAGGACATTCATGTCAAAGGAAAGATTGCCTTGATCAAGCGCGGGAAATGCCACTTTGCAAATAAGCTCAAATTCGCCAAGGATAATGGCGCTTCCGCTGCCATCATCTTCAACGACAATCCCAACCAGACAGCGGGCTCAGCCTCCCTCGGTGCTGAGAACTATGGCAGGCTTGCGCCTGTTGGCGTTGTTACCTATGCCCAAGGAGCCTCTTGGGCAGAGCGGATCGAAGCAGGAGAGAGCTTAGTGATCAACATGGCTATCAATGTCCTAACCGAAAAGCGCGAGACTTGGCAGATTATAGCGGACACACATGAGGGAGATTCTGACAATATTGTCATGTTGGGCGCCCATCTTGATTCAACCCAGGAGGGCCCGGGGATCAATGACAATGGTAGCGGAGTTGCAGCATTGCTCAATATCGCCGAATCGATCAAGAAGTACAAGGATCTCAAAAACAAACTCCGCTTTGCTTTCTGGGGCGCGGAAGAGAGCGGGATGATTGGATCGACATACTATGTCTCCAAGCTGTCTCAGGAGGAAGCTAGCAGCATCCGTTTCTACTACAACTACGACATGATCGCCTCCCCGCAGCCCTATCACATCGTATATGCCGACTCAGACGCACACAAGGCTGGTGGCAAATTTCTCTTCGAGTACCTAACCGAACAGGGTTATCCTGCTGAGTATACGTAAGTCAATATCCCATTGAGCCTAACTGTCGACTATGGTTGATACTCTACTAGACCCTTCGGAGCTTCATCCGACTACGTAGGCTTCCTTGAAGTAGGTATACCCTCTTCCGGCATCTTCACTGGCGCCGGTGCTCCTCAAGATGCCTGCTACCACACCGCGTGTGATGGTATTGAAAACATCAATAAAGAAGCATTGTTGGTCAATACCAAGGCTGCCGGTTATGCAGCTGCAAGTCTTGCCTTGAGTATTGGCGACGTGCCCAAGCATGAGATCTCTACTGTCAACCCACTAAGCACGCGTGGTATAGCGCGAAACATGGCCAGGTGGGCGAATGTTGCTCGGGGGGCCGAGAAAGTACATAGTTGTGGTAGTGGGAGGAAATACTTCATGTAAAGATAGGCTGATTACGAATTATCAAAGGGCTACAATGGGAGATGGTGAAGGGAATCAGCTTTGTAGATTCGGTTGACAGCATCAAGAACACTCAAGTCCAATACAATATATGACGGGCGTGACGTTCAAAGTACACGTAGTGAGTAGGAAAACCTCGATCCTGGGCTCCATATCCCGTTATATATCTTGATAGTGCCAACGCATGTTGATACCAGCCCCAAGCGTCTACTTCAAGTCGTGAAAGGGTTGCTGTCAATACCCAAGCGATCCGCCTCCTCACGCAGCTTCTTGTTCTTTCTAGTCAAATGCCACTTGATGAAAGATGCCAAAGCGATGCCAAGCGAGGCAAAGACAATCTGCAAGATCATGGCCATGGTGTACCGGGGCGCATCTCTATCTGGGAAGAAGTAAGGTGAGATGACATTGCCAAGATGGCCGAAAATGTTGACGATGGCACCACCAGCCGCTCGCTTCTCGGGAGTCTGTCCAAGCGTGGACACAGCCCAGGTGTACTGGAGGGTATTTGCAGAGAAGCAGCCGGCTGCGTACAAGAAGGTCATGGCATATCGCACTGCGGCGTTGCCGGTGGCGACGGTGACGATGAACCCGACAACAGAACACGACAGAGGGATCACAATATGCAGGCCTCGCTCACTTCGACGATCCGAGTCCCAGGCCACGAAAAAGGTACAGAGAGTTCCCAGAACGTACGGAGGGGCTGTCATGAGCAAGGATTGCACCCGGGATCCAAAACCTGTTGTTGTCAGATACAGCTCATAAATTTCCTGGATTCTTGACGTACCTAATCCGTTGACGATGGTAGGGAAGAAGTTGTTGAAGCCGTACGATGATGTGATGCAGATGTTCATAAAGAGGAACATGTACAGCTTCACATCCGTGACAGCAAGCTTAAGTCCGTGCCAGACAGTAGACTTTTCAGAGTACTCAACTCTGTCATCGAGGATCCGGGCCGCGGCAAGCTTGCGCATGTCTTCTGTCATGTACCACATTGCACCGCCGCTCGTCGAATGAGGGTAGTTTGGCAGGACGAAGTAGGCAGTGATGGCAAAGAAGCCGCTCGCAGCACCTTCGATGATGAAGAGCCACTTCCAGCCGGCGAGGCCCATGGGCCCGTCGAGGCCTGCAAAGACGCCAGCAGCGATAAGTCCGGAGAAGGCTTGGGCGAGGACCAGGCCAGAGTAGAGCAAGGCGACACGGAGGGCGAATTCTCGACGAGTGTACCAGCACGACATGAGGAACACGGCCTGGAGGAGGGGACACGGGTTAGCAGACGCTTGCCGGTGAGCAGGGGATCGGGACTTACACCAGGGAAGAGAGGTGCCTCGACGATGCCGAGCACGAACTGGACAGCCCAGAGGCCGCCAGGGCTAGTGCAGACAACAGTCAGAGCCGAGATGGCCGACCAGACCAAGGCCGCCGCAGGAAGGTAGACGGAGGGTCGAACGCGGGTGATGAGCATGTTGGACGGTAGCTGGGCAAGCATGTAGCCGACGGTCAGGATAGCAACCGCAGTCTGATAATCTCCCTCTCTGAGGTTGAGATCCTCGTCGAGGCTGTTCAGACGAGCCTGGGCGATGTTGTTCCGGTTGAGGTAGTTGAACATGTAGAGGATCCAGAGCTGAGGGAGCATCCACGTGTCCAGCCTACGGACAATGCGCTTCTCCAGCTCTTGGGTGTTTTCCAGGCCAAGACGGGCAACATTGTTGATGTCGGCAAAGGCCTCCGTCTTTGCCTGCACATACGAAGGGGCTTGGTTCAGAGGAACGCCGTTGTCTTGGTGCTCGGCCACCTTCTCATCGCCAGCATCGGCACCCGAAGCTGCCTTGACGTCGGACATTGTGTGATGGACGAGGGCCTTGAGGAAAATGGGAGAGGGGATGCAGCAGGATGTGCCTGGGCTGCCCACTGCACCAGAACGAGATGCCCTTCTTTATAGCCAACCCAGGTGGTAGCATTGCCGGAACGAAGCCTTCTCCACCATCTCAGCAACATTTCCACAACGTCTTCCTCGTCAAAGTGTGGAGTTTTCTTGATTCCTCGCCAATGACCAAGGTGGTGAGATGCTTGGCCCTCCAGCCAAGAAAAGGCCAAGGAGATGGACAAGAGCAAGTCCATAGTCTGACCAATATAAGGGGGCAGAGCATACCAAGGACCCTCGTCGGACGAAGTCTTCTCCGCAGTCTTAGCACTGGGGTTACTCGCTTCAGACTGCGGATCCGTAACATGATTCACTTGGCATACAGCTCACGAGTCGTGGTTATGGAAGCGCCAAGGTTCTATACGTGGAGACCAAGAGAAAGCCAAGAAATAACCTAAAAGTTTGCAGAGATGAGAGCGGGGAGAGGGACATATCATATGTCATCCCTCTGACAACTACAAACAACTCTAATTCTCTAGTCGACTACTTTATCGAACCATACTCGGCGGTTCTCTCGACGGACGCTGGCTCCGGCAGTAGAGACTAAGACCTCGCCAAGCCGGATGAGGCACAACGTCGTACATGCCTTTGGGGACTGTGGAAACGATTCAGACCCCTTGCATCTCGGATAGATAGCCCCATGTTTTCGGGCATCTGTCGTCCAACGTTGGATGGATGCTGCCCGTATATATGGGTCTCGGTCTGGCAGGCAGACAGTATCCATCACATCAGTCAGGGCCTTGAGCTCCTCCGCAGGCGGCTATTCTTTGGGGCTTGGGGACGGTGAGATAGACGCAAACGCTTGGGCTTTCCAACTTTTGGGTTTGCGCTTATGGGGTAACTAACTAACTACTGTAGCATCCCCAAGAACCCAAGAGATTACATCTTTGCGGGGTAATAAAGTGGTGGTTGCACTGGAAGGGTAAAACCGGATTCAGTCTTGATCACTCAGTCACTGCGTAGGCCACGCAGCCAATGGAGTGAGGAGGAGCAGAGTGACATGCAGAGATTTCCCCCCTGAACAAGATGTGGGGTGACTGGGGAGAGAGACTGGGAGAGACTGGGAGAGAGGTTGGGGAGAGTGTGGAGAGAGAGAGCGTGGGGGTTTAATAAGGGTAAGCAGAGCAGAGCAGACAGAAGCGAGCTTTTTGTGGAAAGGCGGTAAGTTCAAGCTGATCCCCTGGTTTCAGTCACCCCAGTCTTGGGGTTAAGCGCTCGGAGACTCCGAGAACTGAGTGCTACCCTATGATGGATGAGCTGGATATCATGCAGATATCTCCTATTATACGACCAGTTATAATAGCCAAGACTTGCCCAATACCAGAAGAGTCCTCAGCTGAAGACGAGGGTATGAAGAATCCAGACAGTCTGTGTATTAGTCAGTGATCCACGCGGCATTTAGCCATGTTGTTGAGGTAGGCAACGCAGACCAAGTGCACGAGTTACTTCTGACACAATACATGCTTGGCCTCGAGGGAGCATCATGACTAGTCAGTCTCTACGGATTAACCAAGTGGCCTTTCTGATGTTGTGCGTGAAAGATGCGGCTGAGGGCAGTTGACGTTATACGAGGAAATGAATGACGCTTGTTCATAATACTATGATAGGTATTAGTGCCTACCTCACTGTGTGAACTTGTCAAAGCTGGAAGCTTGTGTGTAGATGCAGGATCCAGCTGCGTTGACGTCGATAGACCTGCGCCACTGCTTCGATAGTCGACGGGCAAGATGAGGACATCTATCAGGCTTGACGACTGGCCTCTGTCGTCATTGCTCGACGTATATGGCTTACCCCAAACTGTATTCATCCCTCGCTAGGCTTGGTGGCGGTACCGGTGAGGAGGGATGTGTGTACCCTTGTTAGAATGGCGCTTGTAGAGGTATGCTATTCCCAATGAATCAAGGCGCGCTGAGACGATTGTATGTATGTATGTATACCCGTCTGCCAGTCTGCTAAACTCGGATAATAAGATTATATTTTGTCTTGTTTGTCACTTTGCTGCAAATATCTTGTTCGCCATCTCTCACCAAAGCCAAGTAGCAACAGGAACAGGCAGCCCGATATTCATCATGTACTTCTTCAGAGTACTACAGGTAAAATCAAACAATCTACTCTTTATATACTCTGACCTTGAAGTCGTCTAGCCACTTATCTTCGATAATGACCAACTGAGACTCTTGTACCTTTTTCAGATACTCATCCTCGGGCACATGCTTGTAATCCTCCCTGTCGATATCTACGAACCCCTCCTTCGCGACAGAGCGTGGGGTTATCATCAAGGAACGGCCTGTACTCGATGTAAGCATGTCGAAAGTCCCTGTGTAGCACTCACGTACCGTTTATGCTTTTATCCGTTGCGATGCGTAACATGCAGCTGGAGACGTCTTTCTGCTCGCCAAACTCGATTCCACGATCAATAAGCCACTTCTCATACTCGGCTGTTCTAATGGCACTCTTGATCCAGCAAGGCGCCACGTAGTTTATCCTGATAGACTGCTCATGGCTGGATCTTCGGACTGTTCTCATGAATCCACGAAGTCCATACTTGGTCGCCGTGTACTCCCAGTTGCCCTGCCATGTCTGGATCAGCTTTGGACGTTTAGCAGGCATCTATCTGATGGTTCTTACAGGAGAGTCTATCCATGCCACCATACTTCCGGTGATGATGAAGCAACGGTCTCTCTCTTGGCTCACCGGCTGCTTACGGAAATAGTGGACGGCTAGTTTCCATGTGTACAAGGTTCCGTCCAGGTTGACTCGGACGATGTTTAGGTCTGGCTTTGTTGGCTCACCGTCAGGGTCTAAGTAAGGTGTTTGAGTCAGATCTGGTTCAAAGCGTGCCCAAATGGATGAATGATACTCACCATCCAATGTCCACAGGCTGTCACCTGAACTACGGCTGATGCCAGCGTTGGCAATGACAACATCGACGCTGTTGCTTGGGCTTTGCCTCTTTGCCTTTTCGAACACTTCCTTCTGCTGATCCCAATCTCGAATGTCGCATTTCACGAACGCGCAAGCTGGGCCACTAGCATTGAGTTCTGCCTCAATTGCTCGGCCGCGTTGCTCATCAACGTCGGCAAAGGTCACATACGCACCAGCCGCGACAAAGTCTCTCACAAAAGCCTCGCCCATGCCATTGGCGCCTCCGGTGATGATGACTGACTTGGCTCGTACATTCTCAAGTCGAGGGGCAGCTGTGTGATCAATGGGTCCGTTGTAAGAGTAACGGTTTAGAGCCATGGTGAGCGTGCAGTGCTTCTCTGCGCTGTATGTTTGCTTGTGATCAATGGTGTTGAGGAGGATGTTGTCAAGAGGGACGCTACGAGGACTGCTGGTGCTGTTATGCTACATATGACAAGATAGAGCTCTCAACCGACTTGTATACACCGGGAAGAAGTACTCTCACGAGCAGAGTTCTTGACCAAGGACTATCTAGTACTCTCGTCTGGCATGGCTTGTCAACCCCGCATGCAACATCGCGTACTGATCAACAGTCGGCAATCCGAAATCGGATAGCCGTGCTTAGCAGCAACGTAAACGATATTGCCGGAAGTTGTATTCGGCTATGGGCGACTACGAGCGAGTGAAGGGACCGGCTCACATGATGACCTGATGCAGAGTTTGCCGGGCTGGACGAGGAGAATGGATAGAGTGAGAGATGGAAGAGTAATCGTGTATTCCAAAATATAATTATTGCTTCGGCAGAGTCTTTTACAACATAGGACACTGCGGAACAACAGTCATCTACCTCATGACCTCGGATCAGACCTCGCTCGTACTCCTTCTATTGACAACATACTACAGCCGTTAGCGGCAGCAAACAAAAATAATGCCTGCCTTTGCGTCCCCAGAAACGAAAGCCCAAGCGGCGGGGGACATGTCAAATATGCCAGCGACAGAGCTCCCAGAGCTTGAGATGAATATCCATACCAGGGCTGGAGACACGTATACCAATGGACATACCAACGACCATGCGACAGATCCTTTCCAACTGAGCCAAGAATATGCGTACAAGCCACGCAAAGTCAAGGTAATTACTATCGGTGCTGGCTTCTCTGGCCTTTTGATGGCCCACAAGTTCCAACACCGCTTCCCCGAGATGGAGGACATGGTGGACCACACCATCTTTGAAGCCCGAAGCGACGTGGGCGGCACATGGTTAGCAAACAACTACCCTGGGATCCAGTGCGATGTCCCAGCTCATATATATGTGAGTAAGCCGGTGTCAACCCTCTTCACGCATTCTCATGATGGGCAGGCATTCCCGTTTGATCCCAACCCCAACTGGGAGCGATTCTACGGCAGTGGGGGTGATATTCTGGCTTACATGAAGGCGACGGTTCAGAAATGGGGCCTTGACCGTGACTTGCAGCTCAACACTCGCGTCGTTGGGGCAGAGTGGCTGGATGATCTGGGTCAGTGGAGGGTCACAGTAGAACACGACAAGATTCAGAGGGAAGAATACTGCCACGTGTTGATCTCGGCGCAAGGCGTCCTCGTGTAGGTCCAAGATAGCCCCCTGCTCATCCATTGCTGACGGTACAAAGGCACGAGTCATGGCCCAAGATCCCCGGGCTGAAAGACTTTGAAGGTCACACAACGCATTCAGCAAACTGGGATCACAATTATGACTACGCCAACAAACGCATAGCCGTGATTGGAAACGGCTCTTCGGGGATCCAAATAGTCCCTCAAATGGTGAAATTGCCTGGCACCGAGGTGACCAATTTCGTCCGCGGCCCAGCCTGGGTATTCTACCGAGCACCCCCCTCGAAGCACCTGGGCCGAGATGACGACGATCCCAACCCGCGATACTCGGAACAGGACAAGGCACGATTTCAAGACCCAGAACTCCATCTTCAGCATCGAAAGGCCATCATATCCCGTACGAACAAGTCCTTCTATGTCTTTAGAAAGGGAGAGAACAATGAAAAGGGTATGAAGATGGCGGCTGAGCAGATGGCCGAGAAGCTTGGCCACGATGCAGTTCTATGCTCGAAACTGATTCCCAAATGGGAGTTGGGGTGTCGCCGCATCACCCCCGGACCGGGATACCTCGAGTCATTCTTGAAGCCAAACTGCCATCTTACAGATAGTGCAATCACCCAAGTGACAAAGAAGGGCCTTCGTACGGCTGATGGCAAGGAGCACGAGGTGGATGTCAGTACGTAACCCTCGTCAGGCTCACACGATTCGATCCATGACAAGACTAACACAGGCCGCAGTTGTTTATGCTACCGGGTTCGACGTTTCCTTCCGCCCCCGGTACCCCATTGTTGGCCTGGACAAGATTGACCTTCGAGAGCAGTGGAAGGACGATCCTGAAGCATACATATCGGTCGCCGTACCCTCCATGCCCAACTACTTCATGATGATGGGCCCAAACTGTCTTGGCGGCCACGGTTCACTTGTAGAATCCCTCAACTGGACAGGGGACTACTTTGTCAAGTGGATCAAGAAGATGGCAACCGAGGACATCAAGTACGTTGTTCCCAAGAAAGAAAAGGTCGATGCGTTCATCAAGTATTGTGATCAAGTGCACAAGACCCTCGTCTGGAGCGGTGGGTGCACAAGCTGGTACAAGAGAGGCAAAGTCGATGGGCGCGTTACCGCACTGTTTGGTGGTAGCGCCCATCTCTTCAACCGTATGCTTGGAGAGATTCGTGCTGAAGACTTTGACATCACATACAACACAGCGAACCCGTTCAGATTCATGGGCAATGGGTTCACGGCGTTTGAGATGGATCCCGAAAGCGATTTGGCGTGGTATGTAGAGAAAGCAGAGACACTCCGGTCTTAGGACTGCACCGGATCAGCAGCATCATACCCTCCTAGACGTCAAGGCGGAGAGAATAGAAGCAAAGTGTGTGTTTACGTGCTACAGGGGAGGACCTTGGTGCCAATTTACTTGAACCGGCTTTGTTTAGACATATATTCGTTGATGGGGAAGTAGAACTAGAATAACTTGTGCTTATCTAGTTGCTGGGTTGATGTGAGTAGACGCAATGCACCGACAAAGTGCATCTGATATAGATGAAACCATCTACAGGACGAGAGGGAGTGTTGCCATATTAAGTATCAGGTCCAATAATGCTCCTAACTGAATATCATCAAAAAAGGTTACTGAGAACCCGTCTTTCGTCATCCCTATAGCCATCCATCACAACATATCAAGGTTCAGGTTTGTAAAGTCAAAGTTGTAGTCAACAAGTGGTTCCAGCAGATCATGGTAGCGATGAAACAAGTCTTGGTGGAACAGCACATTCTCGGGCGAAGGCAGGGCGGTTGCTGTACCTCCAGACTCACTATCAGCAAGCAAACAGTCCGCGATGCGGCTGGTCGATCTGGTCGCAAATGGAAACAAAAGCGTCCAGTCAAAGTCGCTTGCCAAAGGGCCTGGATCAGCTTGGCCACCGCTGCTTGAACCATGGGGCACCGTGGCTCTGGCTCTGCCAGGATGCATCATGCTGCGAGGCAGAGCCCGAAGTCGCTCAAAGCCTTGCCGTATGACGTTTGCAGAAGCCCACATTTGCTGCAGCTGGCCGACTGCTTGGTCTAGAATATCCAAACCCTCCTCGGCTTCCTGGGAGAACTGCTGGATTCGACTTGCTTGGAGCAGAGCGATAAAGGCCGTGCCACAGTACCAACACGTGATGGCCATGAGAAAGCGTGCGTTGCCACGAGACAGTATATCTCTGAGGATCCTGGCAATGCATGAAGCGGCCAAGATTGCTGGCGGTAGAGCCTGCGGAAGGTCTGGGGTTGATCTCTGAAGATGCATGACAATGATGGTTGTCAGGTATGGAAGATGCAGTTGGTGGACATCTCGGTCAAAGCCTTCTGTGCGGCTAGAACCAATGGGCAGCTGGAGATCAGGAGGCAGTGACTGAACCCATTCGACGAGCTCTTGTCGCAGCTCAGTGGGAAACGCTGTGGAAGTCGAGTCAGCAGACTTGGATAGTTCCCTTGACACCTTGCCCATCAGACCGCATAAGCGAACCCAATACATGAATATGCGGCCTTTCTTCTGGGATATAGGATCGCTTGGGAAGTCGCAAGGCTGGACTTCTTTTATCGTCATGTCTTGAGGGTTGATAATGCAGGGCTTGCTTTGGCAGAGGGATGTGAGTCGTTCTCGAGCCTACCAGTCGACGTTTAGTATTCTTCGAGTGACATGTAGCGCTCTGACAACTCACAAATGCAGTCCACCATAACCGCCTCCGTAGGCTGAGATGGAGTGCGCCGGAAGCGACAGTGGCTTCTTTCGGTTCACGGTGAATATTCATCTGCTGCGCGTGACGTACTATGACAGACGTCCACCACCAAGACGCATGCCGGTGAGCTGTAGCAGGCGAGCGAGGTGCCCACCAGTAGAACAGAGAGATTGCTCTTAGTGCTGCGAGGATATCCGGTTCCTCATCCTGGTAAAACATCATCCGCGCTCTGTCGTAATAGGCAGCTGGACCCGGATGAGAGATCAGAGGCGGCTGTACATGGCTTGCAGCGAGTGCAAGGGCGTTTGCGAGCATGGGCGACCTCGCCAACTCGGAATCAAGTGTGTCGCGATCGAGAACGGGACACCATGGATAGCAGTACTCAAAGTAGGTCTCGGAGAAGCTCTGCTGAAGCTCCTGCTGTCGAGGGTCGGATGTCGAGTTTCGGAGTTCGAGGTTTGCTACAAGCTCTTGATGCTCGGCGTCGAGTTGGTTCTCGGGTCCGTAGATCTGGAGGAACCCAGTGTCGACATCTCCCGCATGGCTGCGACCAGCACCTTCAGTTGGCGACGTGCTGGCCTTGGTCTGATTAGTAGCCGCGGTGTGAGGGCATGGCTCTGCAGCAGGGAGAGAAAATGCGACTTGTGGTGAAGCAGAAGCGGGAGCGGGAGCAGGAGCAGGCGATTCAACCATGCCCTGGTCTACGACATGATTGTCAAAAGAACTGTCGGCAGAAACAGGCAGCTCCGGGCCTGGCTCGCCCACATCTTCGCCTTCAAGTCGTTACTATGGTCCCAACCAACGCAAGGGGCCATCTTACCGCCGATGATGATGGTATCAGACTGAGCGTCACTCTCCGCCTGAGTAGACGTTCTCGGACGCTGTTTACCCCGTCTGGACGGCCTAAGATGACATTCCTGGTCCTGAGCATCACAATTGGAGCATCTTGCGTGACCCTGTGAGCTTCGGGTCTGATGAATACTAGTCAGTCCGCGTCCCGGGGCTTCCAGGCGGGGAAAGCTGACCTGCAGATCACACTTGATCTTCTTTGCATGACAAAAGAAACAGACGGCTTCAGCACGCTTTCGTTTCGGTTGTCGAGCAGTAAAGTGGAGCCAGTTGCCGACGAGTTCTGTCATTGCCGGAGGATCGAGTATGTTGTGTTTCACTGTCTAGACTGAAGTTGAGAAAGGAGAGGGTTTGCCGAGACGCGGTCTACTCTGCTTACCCCGGACGAGCCCCCAGATCTAGAAGCCGAGGGTAACCTTGATTCCCGGCAGATAAGGTTAGTCTAAGCGGGGAAATTGCTGATCAATTAGTGCGTGTGACTAACGTTGGTTGAGTACAGTATTGTGAGGTGGCCTCGACTGATCCTAGGGAAGCAGGTTGGAGACGGAGAACGGAATCTTGTACTGGCTTTTGATGGGTTTACTATATTCACGATTGGAAAATCACCAGTAGATAGGAACCATATTATTCCTTGGAAATCTCAAAAGCAACATGTTTAGGTAGTATTGGAGAATGACATGGATATAGACTGGATTAGCCTGAAGCTATTGAAAAGGCCAACCCTGGCGTGACAATCAGAGAATATAGCGAAATTGCATATTCTGTCTTGTCAGTACTTGATATCATTACTTCAGCCCAAGGGAAAAAAGAACTCACCTTCTTATCAGTGAGGTCATCCTCATACGCATGGTCGAATCCCTCCATGATACCAGCCTCATCGCGCTTCTTGTTCGTCCAGATGCACATGAAGCGGTAGCCAATAGCCAATAAGCCAGCAGCGATGGCCGTGGCGACGACAATGATGAATCCTGGCTCGTAGCGAGGTGCGTCTTCCCTCCTGAAGCACAGAGGACCAACAAAATTACCTAGCGCGTCTTGTCAGCAGTGTGTTGGTTGAACGAGTTACATGGAAAGCAGACGTGCCGAGACAGTAGCCGATATAGAGGCCGGAAGAAGCTACAGACCGCTTCGTGTATCCCGCCGTGTTGGCGATTTGCAAGCCCATGAGCACAGCGTAACCACCGCCTACGGACGGGAGAATGTACACAGCAAAGAGGAGGGCGCCTGTTGCCGACTGTGGCAGCAGCCAGAGGAGAAGAGAAGCTAGCACGGTACCCATCTGAGCAACAAAGATCAGATATGTTCTAACATTCTTGAAGCGGTAGGCCAGGTAGGGCATGAGCAGCTGTAGAGTTCCCGCGTACGCGCCGGTAGGCATGAGAAGAAGAAGAGAGTTGAGCGTGCTGAATCCGAATCCGTTGATGATGATGGGGGCAAAAGTAGAAATGGGCCCGTTGGCGATCATGGACAAGAAGGCAATGGCGAAGATGGTCCAAAACTTGACATCGAGCAAGAGTTCCCAGATCTGACCGACTTTGAGGTGTGTGTTTCGGACGCCAGAGTTGTTGGTCTTTAGCCGAGCGACCAGGATATATCGTTCTCTCTCGCTGAAGCCCTTGGCGCGAACAGGATCAGGAGGCAGAACAAAGACGAGGATGACGCCCCAGACAATGGTCAGAGCACCAGCGAAGTAGTACATGTATCTCCAGGAAGATACCCCGCCGTTGATGAGACCGAAGCCATAGTTGATGATGGGAGAGATGATGGAGACGTAGCCGGTGCAGCTATACCAGATGCTATTCCACGTCAGTACAGGTTTGTCTGCAAGCGTAGCTGGACTCACCCCATCCGCATAGCCTGCTCATTCTTCCGGTAGAAGCTTCCCTAGGTGTAGTGAGCAAGTGTGTCGTGGCCCAGAACAGCGTATCACCACTTACGACGATCAGCATAAACATCGGACTGATGCCGCTCTCCAGGAGCCCGAGGAAGAACCGCTGCGTATAGAGCGTCTTGTAATCCTTGCAGACAACCGTGAGGATGAGGCAGATGCCCCAGACTGTGACGATTCCCGAGGCAACTCGTTCGATGGGGTACCGCTGCGCCAGCATCATGGCGGGATAGGCTCCGACGATGAAGCCAAGATAGAAGATCGCAGCCGACATGGCGTAGCGGTCTCCGCTGAGCAGACCAAGGTCTTCTCGTAGCCCGAACAAAGCCTAGAAGGTCACGATCAGCTCAAGCCTAGGACCGGGGGAAACGGGCACATTACCGCTTGGGAAAGCATGGCCTTGTCGTAGTACTGAAGCATGTATGTTACGCAGAGAACCGGCATGAGTCTCCAGTCAATCTTGCGGCGCAGCTTCTTCTCCTCCTCGTCCGTCCACGCCTCATCACCCTCGTAAGCCTCCAGGACCTTCATGGCCTCATCATGGTGGACCGTGTCAGCTGTCCTCTTCGTCTCCATTTCGCCGGCACCCTCGTGGTGCTTGATAGCGGCGTCCTTCTCAGAACCAGACATTACTACTCAAGTCTGTGAATGTTGACGGAACATCTGATGAAGCCTTTTGAGTGGATCGGAGCAGACGATCTACTTATCGTCCTGAACCCTCCAATATCGAAGACATGGGGTAACCGGTGGCTAGTGGCCGCCTGGGTAAGTAGTAGACGAGGGCCGGGCGACTATGCCCGACCTAGGTTACCGGATGGCATATCCCAAAGCCAGTACCATCTGTTGCGGGGGCGCCCTGTTGTCGACGCGTCAGCGTGGTCACGATTAAAGTTTTGTATGTGATTCATTGCTGTCTTGTATACAAACTCGGCAGTGACCTGTCACCAGTTCCCAGCATTGTCCTCAGCCATCCTCTTGTCTGTCTACCTACGACCCAGTCAGCGAGGTAACATGGCAGCAGCACCGCATCTAGAGATCCCCCGGGGAGAGCAGCTCAAGGCCGTGAAGCTTATCAACCCTGTCAACTTTGGGCCTGCCATCCTCGAGAGGTTTATGGCACCCCCTGTCCCGGGTCTCGAGACATTCAAGAGTTCCCCGTCCTTGTCATTTCTTGTCGAGCACAAGTCTGGGAGGAAGCTTGTATTTGACCTTGGGATCCGAAAGGATCACGGCAACTACTCACCGTCCATTGTGAAATACCTGCCGACCACCAAATACAACATTGAAGTGGTGGGGAACGTGGCAGACATCCTGGAGCAGAACGGGGTACCCTTGATAGAAATCGAAGCAGTGATTTGGAGGTCAGTAGCGCTGCACCATTATCGCGCCAGAAAGGTCTAGACTTGTGGCAATCGCTAAAGAGCTACAGTCATTGGCATTGGGATCACATTGGTGATCCCTCTACATTTCCGGACCTCACAGATCTAGTTGTCGGTCCTGGCTTCAAGCAGGCCATGCTCCCAGGCGCCCCGGCAAACCCAGAGTCGCCGATCCAGGAGAGTGACTATGCGTATGTCGTCTTATGCCCAGCGTTGGACCAAGACGATGCTTACAAGCTTCAGTAACCGCAATCTGCGTGAGATCAGCTTCAAAGGTCCCGATGCACTCACCATTGGCCAATTCCCCGCCTTTGACTATTTCGGAGACGGGTCATTCTATCTACTCGATAGCCCTGGGCATGCGGTAGGTCATCTTTGCGGCCTGGCCAGGACGACCACAGCGCCAGACACATTTATCCTCATGGGAGGAGATATCTGCCACTACGCAGGTATCTTCAGACCATCGCAGTATCTCCCAGTTCCAGACACAATCTCACCTCATCCCTGCCATCCACACCACGGCAGCATCCTCTGCCCCGGAGAGGCATTTGCCCGGCTTCAAAAGTCACGAGGAAGGGCACCAACCGAGAGTCTGTTTGACTTGACATTTGGTTTGGATCTGGAACGTGCTTCAAAGACTGCGAGGCAGCTGCAAGAGCTGGACTGTAATGAGAACATCTTGACTGTTGTGGCTCACGATTCCACGGTACGCGATGGCGTACCGCATTTCCCTGTGAGCTTGAATGATTGGAAGCAGCGAGGATTTGGAAAACAGTTGAAGTGGGCGTTTCTACGTGATCTGGAGAGTTATTGGAAAGACGAAGGGCTACTTTGAGGTGCGACAGAGTATACAGTATGAGATCCTACTCAGCCTGGTTGTATCATCAGAATTGACCAAGACGGATGGGTAATTTAGTCTCCTGTTCATTGACTTGCTTGTCTGCCTACCATCATGTTGGCGAATATATCCATCTTTGGCCGGACACTAAGTAGCCACGCAGGCTATTGCATCTGGTACCTATGACCATCACTGGACAAGATCAAGAGCCCGGCACTCTTCGAGAATTCTCGCTCGGCAACGCCATGGTTATCCTCTTTTGGAAAAGCGTAGATATCTTCACGAATCTATCCCGGCGCTCCCGGACTCGATCCCTGAATGCGGGGTCAAGACTAGCAAAGGGGTGATGTAACAAGGCCAGGTTCTCTTGCTTAAATCCCGGAGTTCATTTGAGCCAGTCAATATCGGTTAGAGAGTTTACTACGACAAGCTTACTTCTACGTGCTTGGCCCATGTTCTTTCAGCCCGATACCTGACTATTATTGCCATACTAACACTCACTCACAATGCCTTCTGCACAACCCATCCGAGGCGATGCGTTCGGAGCGTTAAACAGCAGCTTGGACTACGATGTCCTTATAATCGGAGCTGGACTCAGTGGCATTCTTAGCCTCTACCGTATGCGAGAGTTGGGGGTAAGGGCAAGAGTTATTGAGGCTGGATCTGGCGAGGGCGGAACCTGGTTTTGGTAAGCATCTGCATCTTTCTTTTCTGTTTATAAACCTGTGATTGACTGTAAGCAGGAACAGATATCCCGGTGCTCGGTTCGACTCGGAGAGCTACTCCTACATCTTCTCATTCTCTCAAGAAGTGCTGGATGAGTGGAACTGGACGGAGCATTTCGCACCCCAACCAGAGACTCTTGGGTATATCCAATACCTGACAGACAAGTTCGACTTGAAGCGTGATATGCAATTCAATACCCGCATCAGGTCAGCAAAATTCCAACAGGATAGCTCATCGTGGCTTCTTGAGGACGAACATGGCTCCTATTACACGTGTCGATATCTCATCACCGCCATGGGCATCCTGAACAAACCCACCTTGCCCAACATCCCTGGCGTACAGAACTTTAAAGGCGAGGCCTGGCACACAGCGAGATGGCCCAGTGACACCTCGGGCCTCGAGGGCAAGCGAGTGGGGATCATTGGCACCGGTGCGACAGCGATCCAGACCATCCAGGCCATTTCCGACAAGGTTGGCCATCTTACTGTGTTTCAACGGACGCCAAACTGGACGGCTCCGTTGCGGAACAGCAAGATCAGCCCTGAAGAGATGGACGAGATCCGCAAGACATACCCAGAGATCTTCCGCCGATGTCTAGATTCCTACTCGTGCTTCATCCACATGAGCGATACGCGGAGTGTCTTCTCCATGACGGAAGAAGAACGCCAGGAGCACTGGGAAAAGCTCTATGCCGAGCCCGGCTTTGCCAAGGTCCTCAGCATATCTACAGACATATATACAGACCACAAAGCGAACGAGCTGTACAGCAAGTTTCATGCGGACAAGATACGCTCAAGAGTCAATGATCCCAAAGTTGCCGAGAAGCTGATTCCCAAGAATCATGGCTTTGGCACACGTCGAGTTCCGCTTGAGAGCGGGTATTTTGAGGTCTACAACCAGTCGAATGTGAAACTAGTCGATATCAGGGAAGAACCCATTTCCCAGATCACAGAGACGGGTGTTCAAACGGGTGACGTATTCCACGAGCTTGATATTCTTATCTACGCTACTGGCTTCGATGCTGTCACCGGCTCTTTTAATGCCGTGGACATCCAAGGCTGCAACGAGACCAAGCTGAGAGACGTCTGGGCCGATGGCATCAGGACATACTTGGGACTCACCGTAAAGGACTTCCCCAACATGTTTATGATCATGGGACCGCACCAGATGTTTGGCAATATTCCAAGGTATGACATGAACACACCCTTCCGATGAGCCTCACTACTAATGAATGGCATCAAGGTCCATCGAGTATGCAGCCAACTGGGTTGCTGACTTTATACGCTATGCTCGAGACAACCAAGTAACATACGCAGAAGCAACTGACCAAGGTATGGAGGAGTGGACACAGCATGTGCATGATTGTGGAAAGGGTCTTTTGGCCAACGAAGTCGACTCGTGGATGACTGGCGTCAACAAGAACTTGGCTCATAAACAGAAGAGGTCTATGACACGGTACAATGGCCCAGCACCTGGATATCGAAAGAGATGTGACGAGGTCAAGGCTAGGGATTATTCGGATTTCGTCTTGAGACATGAGTGATAGTTCTAGAATAGTAACGTAATTTCTATGTGTATTTGGCTAGTCCTAACCTATAAAGTCTTGACATGGAACTTCCAAGAAGGCTCGGGGTTTGAGATGGCCCATCGAATACCATCTTCCATCACTCTGTCCCAGCGCTTGGTCTCACTTAGTTGCTTTCCAAACCGTCGAAATCCGTGGGGCAGCCCCTTGAAAACGTGGATATCTGTGGGCACTCTGTTTCTGTAAGCAATCGGGCGTACGTTACGAAACCTTGATGGTGAACATACCCTGCCTCGGCTAGCTTTTTGCCATACAAAAGACCCTCGTCTCTCAAAGGGTCAAGACCAGCTATCCCAAGTACGGTAGGGGGCAAGCCCTTGACCTGCACAGTCAATGCGTTTCCAGTGTTTAGTCGTGGATTTCTGGGGTCAAGTTCTGAAGACGGAACTTTGAGTAACCCGGTAAAGAACTGAACGACCTTGTCGGGGAGGATGGGGGCATCTTTGTTTTCGACGTATGACGACAGCGAGGGGTCCTTGAGCTGCTCAAGCTGGGATTGGTAATGCTCAGGATGCACCAAGGCAGGGATCATCAATATTTGCCCGGCAATTCTGGGCTTTGGAAGAATATCAGGGGACGACATGTTCTGCTTCAGAGCCAGAGCAGCTGCAAGTTGAGCGCCGGCCGAGATGCCTCCAACCACGATCTGATCTGGGTTACCGTCTAGCGCAGCCATGTTCTTGCATACCCAGTTAAAGGCATCCTCGACATCGTTCCACGCTGTAGGAAATATAGCATCCGGTGTGTGGCGGTAGTTGACATTGACCACAACTACCTTGGCACCGATGGCAATACGTGTAGCTATCGCGTCTTCTGACGAGAGGGTACCGAATAGATATCCGCCGCCGTGAAGGTGAATGTAAATGGGAAGACGGGCGTCACCCTCGGCATCAACCGGCCTGTAGCTTCGTGCTTCAATAGCAGCGCCGTCTCTAGCAGCTATGCTGTGATCCTTGAGCTGGATTGATGATCTCAACTGCCCCATGTCCCTGGCAGAGATCTCTTCACGGCCTCTATTTACCACGCTTTGCCTCTCATAAATATCCGCGAATGAAGGAGGGGGCGGCAGGCTGGCTTCCACGGCAAGCCATTCTGCAGATTTTCCGCCGTATTCAGAGAAGTCGCACATAATGGACGAGATTGGGAACTCGTCACAACAAGCGAGATACTGAATCCAAGTTTGGCTTGCCTGTGAATACGAGGAGGGGGCCGCAATCGATACTACCTCGACGGCTGTACCCGTGTATCGGCCCAATTCCACGTCAAGGTTGGACCAGGTTCTGGGTATTCCCAATCGGGATAACCGTAAGTGTGACGGGGAATTGCCATGCTCAAGAGAGTGTCGATCATGACTACTAATTGGTGCGGTTTAAAGTACAGAGAACATCTATCAGTTGCACTTGGTACGTGTATACTTTTGTCTAGAGCCAGATATCACCATGTCTTCTGAGATATCCCCACAACCTCCTTCGCGAGACCTCGAGGGCAAAGTTGCAATCGTCACTGGAGCCGGCTGCTTCGGAGACGGGATTGGGAATGGTCGGGCCATCTCCATCATGCTTGCCGGCGAAGGCTGCCATGTCCTATGTCTGGATACGAACATGGAGTGGGCGACTAAAACAGCTGATATGGCCAACCAGAGCCCAAACGGAAGCAAGGCAATTCCTTTGCAAGGCAATGTCACAGTCGCAAGTGACTGTGAGGCAGCCGTTGCTCTAGCCCTCGAGACTTTCGGTCGGTTGGACATACTTGTCAACAATGTCGGGATAGGAGGAGCACCAGGAACAGCAATCGATGTGGATATGTCCAGTTGGGCAGCAGGGCTCGAGGTCAATGTGTCAAGCATGGTCCTGATGGCAAAGTACGCAATACCAGCAATGGCCAAGAATCAAGGCGAGATTAGAGGTTCCATCGTCAACATGGGTAGCGTGGCGGGCCTCAAGGGCGGGACACCCCATCTTCTCTACCCGACTGCCAAAGGTGCTGTCGTCAACATGACCCGAGCCATGGCCGCCCATCACGCCAAAGATGGTATCAGAGTGAATTGCGTCTGTCCTGGAGTGCGTCTTTTCAAAGCCCCCGCCTGCTGTACCGGTGCTGACTATTCTATCCCTAGATGCTATATACTCCAATGATGTACACCAAAGGAATGACGGAGGAGGCTAGGGAGGCGAGAAAGGCCAGAAGCCTGCTGGGCACAGAGGGCACAGCATGGGATGCGGCATGCGCTGTTGTGTTTCTAGCTAGCAACCATGCCAGATGGATTACAGGAGCGATTTTGCCAGTCGATGCTGGAACTACCGCGGCGGTCGGAACGAGTCTGCCAGCAAGCGCAAGCGTGAACGGTTGATATAGAATAGGTTATGATAAAGAACCGTCACTCTTAGCCGCAAGATCAAGATAACAAGTTGAACTTTATAACAGGCTAACTAAACCAAAAACCAATGTAGTTATCTTTAGCTTCCTCTCTCGCCTATGATCCTGGATAGCCCTGAGTCTAGAAGGCAGCAAACCACGAGAAGCCGTTTGTTGGTAACAAGGATCGATGAACTGCGAATGGATCAATCACCAAGTATATCTGATCTCTCTCTCGTAGCAGCGCGGACCCAAGCAAGATACGTATCAGGCAACAGAACTTATACAGGGAATAGGCAATACCCTTCTGATCCTATTACATAAGGAGCCAGACCCTATCAAGACTATTACTTCCAAGAGTATCGCAGAGCCAGTTCAAAAGCCTTTCTTTCACGTCAATTGCGGTGATATAGGTCCTAAGCCCGAGGAAGTCAAAAAGTACCTTATCAGTCCTCCATACTGGTAAGATTTAGGACTATATCGTCTTACTCGATGAGGCCGATATCTTGTTGGAGTAGCGAGCACTTACAGATCCTGGTCGTAATTATCTAACCTCTGAGTTTCTACGCATTGTTGAGAACTACCAAGGCATCTTGGTTCAAAATCATAATCGAGTCGCAATTGCAGTGAGAATATAAAGCATGACAGCTTTCTCTATCTAGCGAAACCATCCGTTATCCATGTAGGAGGGCAACTCGGGATTTTATCTTTCCATCGCCCAACGCTGAGAGAACTTGCTCAAAGTCCTCTAGCTTTCGTGTCTCTACCCGCGGCCTGATGCACCCGGCAGCGATGAGCTCAAGAACCTGCTCAAGATCTCTGACTTGGCCACCATATGAGAATATAAAAGATAGTCTCTTTCTTGTACCAATCTTCATGTGAATTGTGTTTTCCGTGTCAAGACTCCCGATGCAGAGGAGCTTGCCACCACGACGAACTATCGATAGATGATATGTCTGTCAGTCAAGACGAAACGAACTGCGGATCAAAACTTACCAATATGCTGAGCATCTTCAAAGGTCTGATGAGTTCCAACAAAGTCCAGCACGGTATCGATTCTTCCTTGTAGGCCATTTTCCGAGACAAATTCTTGCGGAGGTGTCCCTATAGGAACCATGTCATGGGATGGGATACCAAGAGCCTCTGCTTCGTCGAGGAGTTCTTGTCGGATATCCGAAACTATGACCCTGGCTCCTATGTGGAGAAGAATCTGAAGAGCGTTAAATCCAAGACCACCGAGGCCAAAGAGAAAGACCGTCTCGTGCTTCTTCACTTCTCCTCTTCTCGTGATGGCATGGTATGCCGTATTGACCGCATCCGTGGCAACCGCTGCTTCAGCTGGAGTGACACCCTCGGGGACTTTGACTGCAGCTCCTATATCCACCACAGTATATGGTGCATAAAAGCCATCTTGACCAATGCCTGAGTGGTGGCCCCTCTCACATAACTGGGCCAAGTCGCGAGAACACTCGGGGCAGTCATCCTCACCACAGCCAGGGACGGCATGGAGAGCTACAATATCACCCTAGAAACTCTTTCAGTCAGTATTGCATTGTGAGATCTGAGGTATTGATCTTACCACATTGAACTTGCCATTCTGCACCGCACTTCCTATTTCGATGATTTGTCCACAGCCTTCGTGGCCCTGCCATTTTGGCGTTAGTCAACGTATCAGGCCGTTCTGATTTTGGTTTCACACACCAGGATATACTTGTCCTGGAACCAAGCAGCTTGCTTGTCTATAGTGAGAAGAGAGTGGTCACTTCTGCAAACTGCAAATGGGTTAATCCTTTGCAAAGGATAGGGAGGAGCTACAGCTCATACCGCCCGACGCCAGCATCTTGCAGAGAATACCATTAGGGGTCAGTTTAGGAACAGGAACTTGTTCAAAAACCTCAGCAGCGTCAGCTATCAAGTTCATATCGGAGATTACATGCCCTACCGGCTTGGGGCTTCCCCTGTGCTTTCTCCACGCAAGCATTGTTGCTGGGGTCTTTTCAGAGCTTGAGATAGTCATGGTTATCAGGACTGGTTGTTGCAAGATAGATGTACCGCGTTGGGCCAGGTGTAGTATCGGCCAGATCAAAGCATGTATATCACGCCCAACACTCTTCCAATGCAGTGGCTTAAGCTCCTCTGACGGAACTGCCGAGGTCTCACAATCGGGATTTGTCATTGGCAAACATGGGGTATTTGCCGATCTTTGACGTGCGGCAACAGTCTCGGTTATCTGCTATAGGTCTAGCTCTTGAACTCGTCACCCGTCGTTCGTTATCAAGTGACGTCGACCGCTGGCAACCATCTCAGAGAGCATCTGGCTACTGTACCTGGATTCTGCTGCAATATTGAGCAGGGCCTGAAGGTGCACGAACAGTCACCCTGCGTATCGTATCAAGATGGTGTTTACCCCTCCCAGCTGGGTGCCTAGGCTCCCAATAGGTGAGACACCTGTCCCTCGAGCCCAGACTTTTCCTCGCTGACGCATACGAAGACCCTCCGGACTCGATACCGATCTCGGAGTTCATGAAGAACGAAGCATATGGCCGCTATCCAATCGCCAAGAGCAGACATCCCTTTACTTGTGGCATTACAAAACGCTCGTTTTCAGCGCCCGAACTGTTCCAGAGGGCAGAGTTCTTAGCTAGAGCCTTGTCCAAACGCCTGCAATGGCAACCAAATGAGGGGACGCCGTGGGACAAAGTCCTGGCCATCTTCTCCCTAAACACAGTTTGCGCTCCCCCAACGACGCGTATCAATCCTATGGAACTGACGGGAGAATTCAGATTGATTTCGTAACAGCCATCTACGGTGTTCACAGACTCTCAGGGATCGTCACTCCCGCCAACGCCGCGTATTCCGCTGATGAGCTAACGCATCAGCTCAAGTCATCAGGAGCAAAGGCACTGGTCACTTGTACGCCTTTGCTCAAAATAGCTCTTGAAGCATCGAGGAATGCTGGTATACCAGATGAAAACGTATTTCTTTTTGACATTCCGCGTGCTGAGCCCCCTTCTCTCTTTGCCCATGCCTCGGTAGAGGACCTTATCAACGAGGGCGCTGCGCTCTCTGATATTGACCAACTGAAGTGGGTTGAGGGCCAAGGCGCTCGTCAGACAGCCTTTTTGTGCTATTCAAGTGGGACATCGGGCTTGCCAGTGAGAACCCTCTGTCTGTTTGCGTGGGTGAACTTGGCTGATATCTGTCATAGAAAGCTGTTATGATATCCCATTACAATGTCATCTCAAATGTGCTACAGCACGTCACATACGACTCTGTTGCTAGAGCCAAGAAAGGAGTCACAACTCAAGCAGTAACAGGGTTCTTACCCTTTTCACACATCTACGGGCTTGTGATTGCTGCTCACACCAGCACATGGCGGGGAGACCAAGTTATTGTTCTTCCGCGTTTCGACTTTGACGACTTTCTGAAGTCTGTTCAGGATTTCAAGATCAGGCAATTGCTAGTCGTGAGTATAGCCAGCATGGCCACGCGGATACCACTAACACCCACATCCTAGGTTCCGCCTATCATCATCCAAATCCTGCGGTCCAGAGAGACTTGTGCCAAATACGACTTGAGCAGTGTCCGATTTGTCTTCTGCGGCGCTGCACCTCTGGGTGAAGAAACCATTCAACTGATAAGAAGCATATACCCGGATTGGACAATCGCCCAGGCTTATGGTGAGTTTTGGCGTCATTACTTGATGAGACATACCAAGACTAACAATGCCAGGCATGACGGAGACGGCAACGGTCGTCACATCCTCAAGTGAGGATGATGTCTTTACAAGAGGCTCCGGATCTTTCCTACCAGGAGCCAAAGGGAAAATCATTGATCTACAGGGGAAAGAGATCACCGAGTACGACAAGCCTGGGGAGCTTCTAGTTCAGGCACCCTCAGTTGTGTTGGGATACCTGAATAATGAGAAAGCCAACACAGAAACATTTGTGCATCATGGTGATGGACGCTGGATTCGCACGGGAGACGAAGCGTTGGTCACTTTGGCCCCATCTGGCCACGAACACGTCGTCATTGTTGACAGGATTAAGGAATTGATCAAAGTCAAGGTGCGTTGATTGTATGCCCATCGTCGGCGACTACTAACGTTCTCTAGGGTCATCAGGTTGCACCAGCCGAACTTGAGGCCCACATCCTCACACACCCTCATGTTTCTGACTGTGCTGTGATCCAGGTACCCGACGAGCGCTCTGGAGAAGTGCCCAAGGCCTATATCGTGAGGAGTTCATCAGCTGAGTCGATGGATGATGACAAGGTAGTGCAGGATGTTATGAAATATGTTGCGGATCATAAGGCTTCGTACAAACAACTGAGAGGTGGTGTTGAGTTTATAGAGGTTATTCCCAAAAGTCCAAGTGGAAAGATCCTCCGCCGGCTATTGAGAGATCAGGATCGAGAGAGGCGAAAGGCTCAGAGATCAAGGCTGTAGGGACTGAGGGCTTCGAAGGCTGTCATTGAACCCTGGTTGAACAAGAACCATTTAGATGTTGGTATAATAGTATGATTACATATTTCTCTGTCTTTGCAGGATATTACAACGTAAAAGCCTCGCGAGTAAAGATGCACGAACTTGTCACTGGCTGTGGCCGAGACGAGTGATGTATCGTCAGGAAACTCAACATATAGAGATGCTAACTTCCAACCACAGGGTGGCGATGGATGCACCACGCTTAGAGCATCAGACAGTGGGGATGTAGCATCGTGTCATTTCGGTTAAAGCAGAAACCTGGAGGCCAGGGACGTAGACTTCCTTCATCCATTGGCCCAGACAGACCCCTGCACCAAGTAATCACCAAGGAGCGCTTACGTGAAACAAGCGGCTGAAGTCACGCAAGATCGAAACAACGCAATGTGCCGCTTGCTTTCTATCTATCTATCTATCTATCTATCTATCTATCTATCTATCTATCTATCTATCTATCTATCTATCTATCTATCTATCCATCTATCTATCTATCTATCCATCCATCCATCCATCCATCCATACATATCACGTCCAACGTCCCATCACAGCCTGCTCCAAGACTCCCTTCGCGGCAGTCATGTCGTCCACAGAGGATTCCTCGACGAGCAACACAGGCGACAGTGGCGATGACAATACCGAGCTCATCGTCGCTATTGTGGCCTTGATCATATCTGTTCTGGCCTTTGCAGTTGCCATTCTTCAAGCTCTTCAGCAGTTCTTCGCTTCAGCAACTGGATTCTCGTACTGCAGCCCAGAAGTCATAGGGAAATGGTCTAGATTTTCACGCAGGCAGATGCGATGGAAAGAGTTCCGCTTTGAAGTTCAGTTCGAGGCCCCCGTCATCTTCGTTGCGAGGCCTGAAAACAAAAAGGGACCATTGGGCGACGATGACCTCGTTACCGATCAAGCCCGGAAGATCATTCGCCTGGATGGCAGCCCTGGAAACTTTGACTACACATCCAGTATGAAAGAATTTGATCAAGAGTCTGCCAAGAACAGACAACAAGTAGTTCACA